>JBBGZY010000449.1:19875000-20150799 GCA_037952925.1 Lithobates clamitans
CGAATAAATAATTAATGTTAAAAAACCAAAAAAAGTAAAAAAATTGATTTTAAAACACCAAAAAAATTAAAAAATAATTAATGTTAAAAAACCAAAAAAAATTAAAAAATTGATTTTAAAAAACAAAAATAAAAATAAAAAACTTGCTTTTAAAAAAAAACAAAACTTGATTTTCCAAAAACAAAGCCTGTTTTCGAAAATCCAAAAGCCCAAAATATTTTTTTGTGGATTAGGTAGAAATATTTAAATATAATTATATTTTGCTACATCATTAAGATACCATTATATTTTTGTCTATGAACATTTTATACTAAATGCAGAACTGAATGCATAACAACCATTAATAAAAACATCTCCTTTTATAGGATTTTAACAAATGTGTGGTTTGTTATTTCAAGGCTCAGTATCAGTTTGGTTATAATTGTCAAAAAGTTGTTTACAGTGGCAATGGAGCTTATTTAGACATTTTTAAAATTCTAATACAGTTGGCACTACAACTGCTCGACCATAACCTAGGAGACAGCCCAAAAGAAAGGCAAGCAATAAATATAATGCCAGATTTCAGCAATATTTTTTTTATTGTCAAAAAATTATATATCCTGGCCCATTGCAATGGCCCCCCTACCCATAAAATAATCAACATATTGCTGTCTAACCTGACGGGAACTTTGGGGGGCCAAGCCAGTACGGACAGTATCCAGGCCTGTAAGGTTGGCTTCTATTTGTCCGGCCTCAGGCCCAACTGTGCCTATATAATTGGCAGAATGCTTATTTAAAAAGTTGTGCAGAATGCAGCATGATAAAATTATAAAATTAAGTTTGTATTCCGCCAAATTAATGGCTGTTTGAAACAGGCGGAACCGGCTGGCCAGAATTCCAAACGCATTCTCAACCACTCTTCTA
Organism: Lithobates clamitans; assembly: GCA_037952925.1. Lineage (NCBI taxonomy): Eukaryota > Metazoa > Chordata > Amphibia > Anura > Ranidae > Lithobates > Lithobates clamitans. The sequence goes on from JBBGZY010000449.1 coordinate 19,875,904, forward strand.
GCTCTGGCCAGCCGGTAATTAAAAACCCTCCTCTCCGGGGTGAGGGTTCTTTGGGGGAATGGCCTCATGAGGTGCTTGCTCAGAGTGAAGGCTTCATCGGCAATGAAGACAAAGGGGAGTCCTTCCACGTTATCCTCATCAGGTGGCAATCCCAGGCCACCACTCTGGAGACGCTGGCAGAACTCCGTCTGGGCAAATACTCCTCCATCCGACATCCGGCCATTCTTCCCCACGTCCACATATAAAAAATCATAGTGTGCCGACACCACCGCCATTAAAACAATACTGTGGAACCCCTTATAATTAAAATAATATGACCCCGAATGGGGTGGTGGCACAATGTGGACATGTTTCCCATCTATAGCCCCTCCACAATTGGGAAAGTCCCAACGGCTGGCAAAATGGGATGCCACAGTCTGCCATTCCTGTGGCGTTGAAGGAAACTGGGGAATCAAACAAGAAAACCAAAATCAATTAATTTGGAAGCTAACATTGCAAGAAAATTAGACAATTAAAAACATTATTGCCCATCATCTGTCTAACATTCAATAATTTAATTCTTCTGGAATAACTAATATGGAAAAAGGCACACTTATCAGAGATTGCTCACCCCCTCTGATAGAACATTGATTACATTTTAGGGGGTTGTGAAATCCCCAAAAAAAATTACTTTAACAACACGCAGGAATTTAGGGATAACAAAGGCTACAAGACTGCAGTTGTCGCACTCTGCAGGTGCAGTTGCTAACCAGCTTACAGTAAATGAGGTAATGTCAAAAGGCATTCATGTTGCAAAGAGTACACAATCACATGCAAGGGCAATTAATGAAAACACTTTGAGGCTTGCATATGATTTGATGATGGAAATCAGCAGAGCTTCTGCTCATTTACTAAAGCACTGGAACAAATGCACTTGTAGAGTGCACATGCATTTTGCAAAGTGCAACATAGATTTGCTTTATACAAATCAACACCACAGAACATTCAAGCAAATTTTAACGAGGGTGGGGGTGGGGGGGTTGTGAAATCTAGCTAATTGCTAATTAGCAGCACACTATTTGGAGTGAGTTCAGGTGGGGGGGGGGTTGTGAAATCTAGCTAATTGCTAATTAGCAGCACACTATTTGGAGTGAGTTCAGGTGGGGGGGGGGTTGTGAAATCTAGCTAATTGCTAATTAGCAGCACACTATTTGGAGTGAGTTCAGGTGGGGGGGGGGGGGTTGTGAAATCTAGCTAATTGCTAATTAGCAGCACACTATTTGGAGTGAGTTCAGGTGGGGGGGGGGTTGTGAAATCTAGCTAATTGCTAATTAGCAGCACACTAAATACACTCCAACAAAATACATTCAAAATGAGTAGACTAGGTGGATATGTTCCCATCACTTCATGCTGGGAAGGTTATTGAAGGAAACTATACATGCATGACAAAAATAACAGGAAAAATCCCAGCATGTGTGAGGATAAAAAGGGGACATTCAACACTATATTGCAATGATGGGAAGTAGTGTTTGAAGCAAGAAATACATTACATTATCAAAGATTACATAAAAGAACATGTGATGCTAATAAAATAAAAATAGCTTACCTTAATATAGTCCTTCTGCAGGACCTGTATGATGGCAGAACAGGTCTCTGGGATAATGATCCCCAGAGCCTGGGGGGAGATGCCTGTCGAGAACTTAAGGTCCTGCAGGCTTCTCCCTGTGGCCAAATACCGCAAGGTAGCGACCAGCCTCTGCTCCGGAGTGATGGCTTGCCTCATGCAGGTATCCTGCCTGCTGATATAGGGGGTCAGCAAAGCCACCAAACGATCAAAAACGGGGTCCGTCATCCGGAGAAAGTTCCTGAAATCCTCAGGATTATTCTCACGGATCTCACGGAGCAAAGGCATGTGACAGAACTGGTCACGCTGAAGCAACCAATTCTTGGTCCATGAACTCCTCCTCGCCCTGTTCATGGACTGGTCTTGGGCTGAAGAATAAACTACAGCACCAAGCACATACAATGCACGAGCTCTACGACGAGTACGTACAGGTAACATGGCTTCAAAACGGTCGGCTGGTCAGAACGCACTAAACAGAACGCACTGAAGAACAGCAAGGCCTGTGAAGAACGACCTGAAAATCAGGAACGAGCGGCCAATAAAACAAAGATTTCTCAATGCCAACTGACCAAACGCACTGAAAAGCAGATACAAACCTCACAAGCACAGACTGAACAACAGTTAAAACGAACTGAAAAATACGAGTCTCACAAGCGCGAATCGTCTCTCACCAAACTTCTACTAACACGAGATAAACACGAGATTAGCAGAAGGAGCCCAAAGGGTGTCGTACGGGCTATTGAACTTCCGTTTTATAGTCTCGTCGGACTTGGTGTACGTCACAGCATACTAAGCTGGCGTACTTTTGTGTGGTCGTGTGTGTGCAAGTCCGTTCGTAAGAAAGTCTGCCCCAAGTCCGCCGAAGGTACGCCGGAAGTATGTCGGACAGGCTGTCCGACTTTTGTAGCTGCAAAGTCCGACCGTGTGTACGCGGCATTACAGCTCGGCAAAACCAATTTAATAGTATACAGTACTCTGTGATTTTTTTTTCACAGTATCATTTTTCTTTTTTCACAGTATTACACTGAATTATCTTACCCCCTTCACGATCAGGCCATTTTTTGCTATTTAGCACTGTGCTATTTTACCTGCTAGTTGTGCTTTCATGCATTGCTGTACTCAAACAAAATTTGTATAAATTTTATCACAGAAATAGAGCTTTCTTTTGGTGGTATTTAATCACCACTGGGTTTTTTATTTTCTATTATATAAACAAAAAAAGGACGCACATTTTTAAAAAAAAAACAAAACAATATTTTCTGCTATAAAACTGAAGTGCTCCACACTACAAACATGAAAATAGATATACATAGTTGCCAACATGTAAAAAAATGTTAGGGACATTTTTCTGGCTGTAGGTAGAGTCGCATTATAATTAGGGGGGGCATGTGTTTGTAGGCGTGGCATAGAAAAACTAAAAATGCTGCGCGACGCATGCTGCACAAAAAATGGGCGTGGTTTACGTGAAATAGTGGGCATGGCTTAAATGTGTGTGGCTCAAAGGGGTGTGGTTAGAATCTGAGATGAATGAGGGATGGAGAGGGAAAGGGGGAAAGGGGGGAGAGGGATGGAGGGACAGCAGCCCCAGATCCTACACCACAATAGAAATGTGCATTCCAGAGTTTAACAATCAGCAGATGAAGATACTCCAAACACCTGGTGTTAGCACTTCAATCATCCCAGCACCATGGTTGTTATGGTGTCAGGATGATTGAAGAGCATTATTTCTATTATTACATTGTAATATAAAATGAAATTATTCAACTCACCATAATGCAGAATCAGTGGGAGCCCTGAGCATGTCACCTGCCACCGTTGCCTGCCACCAGATGCCATCAGGTGCCCCCAGCAGAGTCTGTCCTTACATCAAGTGCCCCTCAGCGGAGTCCGTCCTTACATCAGGTGCCCCATCAGAGTCCATCCTTACATCAGGTGCCCCCAGCGGAGTCCATCCTTACATCAAGTGCCCCCAGCGGAGTCCGTCCTTACATCAGGTGCCCCCAGCAGAGTCCGTCCTTACATCAGGTGCCCCCAGCAGAGTCCGTCCTTACATCAGGTGCCCCCAGCGGAGTCCGTCCTTACATCAGGTGCCCCCATCGAATTCCGTCCTCACATCAGGTGCCCCCAGCGGAGTCTATCCTTACATCAGGTACCCCCATCAGCGGAGCCTTCCTCACATCTGTGTTCCCAGCAGTGGAGCCCTCCTTACATCTGTGTTCCCAGCAGCGGAGTCCTCCTTACATCTGTGTCCCCATCAGCAGAGCCCCTCCTTACATCTGTGTCCCCAGCAGCGGAGTCCCTCCTTACATCTGGTGTCCCTATCAGCAGAGCCCTCCTTACATCTGTGTCCCCATCAGCAGAGTCCTCCTTACATCTGGTGTCCCCATCAGCAGAGTCCTCCTTACATCTGGTGTCCCCATCAGCAGAGTCCTCCTTATATCTGGTGTCCCCATCAGTCCTCCTTACATCTGTGTCCCTCTGGTGTCCCCATCAGTCCTCCTTACATCTGTGTCCCCATCAGTCCTCCTTACATGTGGTGTCCCCATCAGTCCTCCTTACATGCCGTGTCCCCATCAGTCCTCCTTACATGCCGTGTCCCCATCAGTCCTCCTTACATGCCGTGTCCCCATCAGTCCTCCTTACATGCCGTGTCCCCATCAGTCCTCCTTACATGCCGTGTCCCCATCAGTCCTCCTTACATGCCGTGTCCCCATCAGTCCCCCTTACATGCCGTGTCCCCATCAGTCCCCCTTACATCTGGTGTCCCCATCAGTCCTCCTTACATCTGGTGTCCCCATCAGTCATCCTTACATCTGGTGTCCCCATCAGTCCTCCTTACATGTGGTGTCCCCATCAGTCCTTCTTACATCTGTGTCCCCATCAGTCCTCCTTACATGTGGCGTCCCCATCAGTCCTCCCTACATGTCGTGTCCCCATCAGTCCTCCTTACATGTCGTGTCCCCATCAGTCCTCCTTACATGGCGTGTCCCCATCAGTCCTTACATGGCGTGTCCCCATCAGTCCTCCTTACATCTGTGTCCCCATCAGTCCTCCTTACATGTGGTGTCCCCATCAGTCCTCCTTACATGTGGTGTCCCCATCAGTCCTCCTTAGGCCCCTTTCACACGGGACGGATCCGTATTGATCCGCCCCGTGTTTATCCGCTGCTCAGCGGGGATCGCTCCGCTTTCCCCAGCTGAGCAGGCAGATGACAGGGCGGGACCCGCACACTGTGCAGGGACCGCCCTGTCAGATCTCCGCTCTCCCCTATGGGGGATCGGAGGAACACGGACCGTCTGTCTGTGTTCCTCCGATCCGCTCTGCAGACGGATAGAAAAATAGGATTTTCTTCCGTCCGCAGAATCGGACGAGAGCGGAGGCGGACAACATCGGGTGTTAGCGAATGTACATCCGCTGACACCCGCTATCCCATAGGGATGCATGTATGTCCGTATTTCATGCTAAAACGGATGCATGAAATACGGACATACGGTCCGCACGTGTGAAAGGGGCCTTACATGTGGTGTCCCCATCAGTCCTTTTTTTTCAACCAGGAGTGCTTTATTGTATAAAATAATATTTACAATATTATAGGTTCACATTCAGTTGTTTCAAGATTACCCTTATCACAATAATATTGGCATATCACATAGTGCATACATCGTAAATCATTGTCAGAAGAAAAAAACATAAATCAGTATCTAAAGTAGTACATTTTCCAGTTCCCAGTTCAGGGGTATAGTTTCTGAGTGAAAGGGGGGAGAATACAAGAAGGGGGAGAAAAAGGGAGGAACCAACATGGAACAAAGCTTTGTGTGGGGGGGGTGGAATTCAAGGAGACATCAGAGAGCATGGGGCAATTAGTAGGTCTTATGGCTCTGTTGACATTATCCCATTATCTAAATCGATGCCCGTGAGGACCACACCTTGTCAAACTTCCATGGGCACCCACGATTGATGTACATCAATTTATAGAATGGGAGGGCCCCATCAGTCCTCCTTACATGTGGTGTCCCCATCAGTCCTCCTTACATGGGGTGTCCCCATCAGTCCTCCTTACATGGGGTGTCCCCATCAGTCCTCCTTACATGGGGTGTCCCCATCAGTCCTCCTTACATGGGGTGTCCCCATCAGTCCTCCTTACATGGGGTGTCCCCATCAGTCCTCCTTACATGGGGTGTCCCCATCAGTCCTCCTTACATCTGTGTCCCCATCAGTCCTCCTTACATGTGGTGTCCCCATCAGTCCTCCTTACATGGGGTGTCCCCATCAGTCCTCCTTACATGGGGTGTCCCCATCAGTCCTCCTTACATGGGGTGTCCCCATCAGTCCTCCTTACATGGGGTGTCCCCATCAGTCCTCCTTACATGTGGTGTCCCCATCAGTCTTCCTTAAATCTGGTGTCCCCATCAGTCCTCCTTACGTGTGGTGTCCCCATCAGTCCTCCTTACGTGTGGTGTCCCCATCAGTCCTCCTTACGTGTGGTGTCCCCATCAGTCCTCCTTACGTGTGGTGTCCCAATCAGTCCTCCTTACGTGTGGTGTCCCCATCAGTCCTCCTTACGTGTGGTGTCCCCATCAGTCCTCCTTACGTGTGGTGTCCCCATCAGTCCTCCTTACGTGTGGTGTCCCCATCAGTCCTCTTTACATCTGGTGTCCCTATCAGTCCTCCTTACATCTGGTGTCCCCATCAGTCCTCCTTACATGCCCATGGTGTCCACATCAGTCCTCCTTACATGCCCGTGGTGTCCTCATCAGTCCTCCTTACATCTGGTGTCCCCATCAGCGGAGTCCTCCTCACATCAGCGTCCATCCCCAGCAATGGAGCTGGTGTTGTAAAAAATCTCCCGACCTATGCAGAAGCTCGACCGCGTCACTTCCGGTGCAGCTTCCGTCACTACAGCTTTTGGTGGGGCTTTACCGCGCATGCGCGACATCACTACCCTTAATCGCGCATGCGTGGGAGCTATCCGATGGTCTCGATCAGGAGGGCCCGGCGGAGGCGGAGAGCTGCTTAGAACATCAGCACCAGCACCAGCCCCGCCCACCCCACTAACCATGTCCATGGTCGAGAAAAATTATGGACTTGAGCAGGCGTGCAGAGGTGGAAAGTTGGTGGGAGGGGAAGATAGAGCGGAGCTTGGAGAGGGAGGCGGGCCCCCCGTGCATAGCACTGTATATGTACATTGTTCTGCCATCAAACACATCCACTGTGCCCATCTGCCACTTTGCCCATCAAACTCAGTCACTGTGCCCATCAAATGCAGCCACTTTGCCCATCGAACGCAGTCACTTTGCCCATCAAACTGTGCCCATCTGCCACTGTGCCCATCAAACGCAGCCACTGTGCCCATCAAACGCAGCCACTGTGCCCATCTGCCACTTTGCCCATCAAACACAGCCACTGTGCCCATCTGCCACTTTGCCCATCAAACACAGCCACTGTGCCCATCTGCATAGTATATGGAAAAATCAATACAGTACTGCGTATGGTGTAGGTAAAACAGCAGCCAACACAACTATAGACCCAAGTAGTAAGTGTAAATGTGAAAGTGTAGCGGTATAAAACCAAAACAAACTGAAAAATGAAAAAATCAGTGTCTTAAACCTGAATTGGTATGATCATATCTTAGAGCAAAAATATACTGTGCAAATTATACAATACTTTGAATATGTGCAGAACTGGTGAGACAATGTTGAGAGAAGAAATCACCAACTTATCCAACTAAAAATATAGATATACAGGCAGCAGTCCAAACACAAATCGGTAAGAACCAACATATATTAGAGTCCAAAAACACACATATATAAATAAAGCCACAGGAATCTGTATATATGTTAGAGACCACCAACGTGGCAGGAAAGGTAGGAATGGCGAAAAAGCCACCACCAAGGGTCTTAGGGGGCTTACCAGATGTTGTTGACTTGGGGAGACTTATGCCATCCAAGTCACAAAGGCTTTGAGAGCAACTGATCAAAAGGGTACATCTCCTTAAACAGGCACAATGGATCCCAGGTCAGGGCGGCAGATATATAGATAAAGCCACGGGAATCTGTATAGATGTTAGAGACCACCAACATTGCAGGAAAGGTACGGTGGTTAGTTCTTGCGGGCGCGCTCCCGTGATACAGCCAGCGGCTATAGCCGCTCACTGTATCACTCGGCCCCGCCCCCCGGCGCACCGCATCATTGGATGTGATTGACAGCAGCGCGAGCCAATGCCTGCGCTGCTTTCAATCCATCCACTGTAGCCAAACAGCGGCCAGGCTGAGCGAGCGGGCGGCTGACTTTCGAAGGGTCAGGTAAGTAAAACAGGGGGGGCTGGGGGCGGCGGTATTGTCGGAAGTTTTTTCACCTTAATGCATAGAATGCATTAAGGTGAAAAAATGTTTACCTTTCCAACCCCTTTAAGGAGATGTACCCTTTTGACCAGTTGGTCTCAAAGCCTTTGTGACTTGGATGGCATAAGTCTCCCCGAGTCAACAACAACTGGTAAGCTCCTTAGGACCCTTGGTGGCGGCGTCCTCACCATTTTTACCTTTCTTGCAACAATGGTGGTCTCTAACATCTATACAGAATCCCGTGGCTTTATCTATATATCTGCCGCCCTGACCTGTGATCCATTGTGGCTGTTTAAGGAGATGTACCCTTTTGACCAGTTGGTCTCAAAGCATTTGTGACTTGGATGGCATAAGTCTCCCCAAGTCAACAACATCTGGTAAGCCCCCTAAGACCCTTGGTGGTGGCTTCTTTACCATTCCTACCTTTCCTGCAATGTTGGTGGTCTCTAACATCTATACAGATTCCTGTGGCTTTATTTATATATGTGTGTTTTTGGACTCTAATATATATTGGTTCTTACCGATTTGTGTTTGGACTGCTGCCTGTATATCTATATTTTTAGTTGGATACGTTGGTGATTTCTTCGCTCAACATTGTCTCACCAGTTCTGCACATATTCAATGTATTGTATAATATGCACAGTATATTTTTGCACTAAGATATGATCATACCTTATTTTATATATATATATATATATCTTTTATAATTCAGGTTTAAGACACTGATTTTTTCATTTTTAATTTTTCAGTTTGTTTTGGTTTTATAGCGCTACACTTTCAAATTAACACTGTGCCCATCTGCCACTTTGCCCATCAAACGCAGCACCTCCCACCAACTCTCCGCCTCTGCCCGCCCGCTCAAGTCAATAATTTTTCTCGACCATGAATTTGATTATTGGGGTGGGGTGGGCAGTGCTGGTGCTGACGTTCTAACCATCTCTCCGCCTCTGCCCGCCCGCTCAAGACCATAATTTTCCTTGACTGCGGACAGCTCCCGCGCATGCACGATTAAGAGCAGTGAAGTTGCGCATGCGCGGTAAAGCCCCACCAACAGCTGTATGAGTGACGGAGCTGCACCGCGAGTTTCTGTAGACGTCGAGAGATTTTTTACAACACCTGGTTTCTCATGTGTTCAGTGGAACGGGGAGGGGCCTGCCCTCTCCACTGAACACGAGGGGATTAGTCCTCATGCAGCAGCGGCAGCCATCTTCTTGTAGCCCGCCGGCTGTTTTTGCTAAAACATTCCCAAATTTCTCGGGACAAAAAGCTAAATCCCGGGAATTTAATTGGGACGAGCTTCGAATGGGATGAGGGTCCCAAAATCAAGATTGTCCCGGGAAAATCGGGACTGTTGGCAAGTATGGATATAAGACAACAAAATACAATGATGCAAATACAAATAAGTCCTAAATAAAGTCCCAAATGTCATACATGTTAAATATAAAGTGATTAAATAGAAGTCCCATACACAGTCCAATTTGTTGACACACACGTGAAATATATAATAAGCCACATCGCATATGTGGTAATAAGCACAGTGTTCTCTCACGATGGCAGATTAAACATTGGCAAGATCATCTTGCCGATGTCTAATCTGCCATTGTGAGAGCATACTGTGCTTATTACCACATACGCAATGTGGCTTTTTATCCTGCAAGTGTTATTTTCTTCTTCTTTTTTTAATAAATCAAGCAGTTTACACTATGAAGCCCCTTTTTGTGATTTACATGTTCATTACATGCTGAGGACTGGAGAGCTGGAAACAATATCTGCATGGCTGCACTAAAAAGTGCTTATTGACCTCCTTTTTATTAATGAGGTCTGTGTTACAAGCTGAGAAGACATCTTCACTGTGAGTGGTGGTGGTCGCTGTTTTCCAGGGTGTTTTGTACATGTTTATATTCAGTACACTGAAAAATTGCTGATTATTTGCCAGATCAAGATCTGCTTAAATATTTAAACTGAACTGTGTATGGGACTTTCTTTTAATCGCTTCATATTTCACATGTGTGACATTTGGGACTTTATTTAGGACTTATTTTTATTTGCATTATTGTGTTTTGTTGTCTTTTATCTATTTTCATGTTTGTAGTGTGGAGCACTTCACTTTTATCTGATTATTGTTTTCTTATGTGTACAGTGATTGCACGTATATGTGGTAACAGCTCTACTTATCTCTTTATGGTATGATATATTGTCTGCCTTTTGTGATATTTAATAGTGCAGGGATTTTACATTATTTATTCTGCTATAAAACATATCCAATGAAACATTCAAATTTTTTCATAAATTCAGTCCAAAATGTATTCTACCACATATCCCTTTGTAATTAATGTCTAGATAAAGTTAACAAATGTGAAATGCAGTGTTGGCAGAAATTGTTGGAACACAATTATTTTCTATTGCAGAGTGAGTTGCAAGAGAGAGAATATTTAGGATTTCCTGTAGCCAAATACAGAAATCCAAGAAAACGATATCCAGGGCACTCCTGGAGGAGGAAGAACAGAGAACATTAGCAAGGCTGGTCAAATAATACCAAACCTGTGCCTGGTGTTAAAGGAAAATATGGACAAGGAAAGATTACTCCTGCGCTAGTAAGGGCGTGTTAGGTGTAGATTGGTAGTATTGAAAACTGTAGAAGAACTGGAAGGGATGGTGTTGCGTGTTCCGCTGCCCCAACTGACCCCGGGGTGGTCAGAGTAAAACTATATGGAGGAGGGTGGATGGAGGGCACGTGATCAATTGCTCACATCAAAGGGTGTATAATTTATTCATACATAATGAAATAAAAACAAATAAATAATAACAATACTACATTTCATGCAAACAGGTAACAAAATATGCAATAAGAGGAAAAAATAGGTTAAAAATAACACAAGCCCATGTTAAGGTAAGTGTTTAAAATCGACTGACGTGTTTCGAGGATAACCTCTTCATCAGAGCCTTGAGAACCAAAACACAGTCTGTATAGGCCGGTAGGCCAATATGTGTACATAAAAAGGAATGGCTAGTTGGGAGGTGTAGCCTGTGATAAATAGTTAGTTATTCTGAGCTCCATACCAGTCCACAATCAAACGTTCTAGGTGGAACAGAGATACAAAAATAAAAAAAAATTATATATATATAGTATGGAGCACATGGCAAGTATATGCAACACAATACAGACAGGAGACATATAATGAACTCAAATAAATATGATAGATGGAAATCACATATGTATAGTTAAAAATGATAAAAGATATAGTGTCTATAAAAACCATAAATGATTAATCGATGGTAAACATTGAAGCAACAAAGTAGTAACATAAAAATATAAAAAAATATATGTAAAAAAAATAAAATATATATATATCAGAGGGTAACGGTGCATGTGAGCTGTGCATGCGAAAAAAGATGCAGAGTTGGTTGCCAGAGAATGGAGATGACGGACTGGTAACTAGATGTGTAAACACACCTACCTATGTGGTATGTCAGTGGTATGTGTGTTCTCCTTTGAATTGTTGATGTGAGACTGTGGGGTGGACCTGAAGAAGGGGAAGGCACAGTGTTGAAAAAACCAGGGGGAAACCAGGGAGGTGACCTGGGAGGGATCCCCCAGGACACTGGTAAGCAGACAAATGAAACTTCATAGCATGATGCAGAGTTAGTGAAGAGACTGGATACCTGACCTGTCTCAGGGGCTGGATGGAGGAGAGGCTGTTACCTGTATACGTCCTAGGGGGAGAGAAGGCAGTTCTGTGCTCTAGGAGGATGGAAGAGGAAAGGTATCTCTTCATGCAATGCTGGAGCCGTGTGTGTCTGGAGCTGTCTCTCCGCCTCAGTCATAGGTGACTGTCGAGATGAGGAGGCCATGCTTGTGTATTATAAGCTGGTTGGGGGCAGGCCTGAGGGCGGGCTGTGTGTGCATGTGATGAACTGGAAAGGAGGGGGGTGACCGACATTGGAACGCACGCCGTCAAGGGAGTGGGCGTGGTCGTGCGCTCCAAAGGTGATCACATGACCGGACTCCTGTCGGCTCCTGAAGGCTGCGCTGTCGGAGTCCTTCCAGTGAATGAGCCAGTCTACTGTGTGCCGTGTGGGATGGAAAACACAGGCGGCTCGGGTCGGCGGGCACACAGGGTGTGTGTGGAGGCAGGGGGACTCGAGTGGGAGTGGAGCAAGGTGAAACAAGATGTCCCTGCCCATCCTAGTGACATACGGAAAGCAGGGATAATGTGCTACCTGACATCTATATGCTTGTGTGTTTGTATATAAAGAAGCACACACGCATGGACGTTTATTTGCATAAACGCATACATGTATACACACATGCCAAGACACATAACGCAGCCATGTCCACATGGAAGTAGTGTATAGTGGAATACATATGAAGGGTGTAGTGGTAGTGGTATTGCTGGGCTGCAAGGTGCAATGGGATGTGATAAATGTAAAAAAGATAATGAAGCCATGGAAAAAGTATATGGAAAAAATATATATATGGAGAAAATATATATGGAAAAAATATGGAAAAAAATATATATACACATATACATATATGCGTGTATATACACACACATGTATATGTATACACGTAAATGAAAATAAAATAAAAATAATAATAAATATAAAAATAATAAAAATAAAAAAATAAAAAATAAATGAGCAAATGGGACAGGGCAAGTAGAAAGTGCTCAGAGCGGGGAATGATGGTAATGCATGCTGGTACTGGTTTCTTATCTAAAATTATTCAGTGGATTTCCAAGTCCCCATTCATTCCATCAGGAACCGTTGACCCGAGAGAGAAAAAATCCAGAAGGATTCTTGTCTACAGAGTTTCTTGAATCTCCTTCCCATATCATCGTCTTTTTTGATGGCTTCAATGCCAAACACTTTAAGGCCTATTGGGTTTCCATTGTGGCGTTCTCTGAAATGCCTGGGTACTGAGTAGTTATGGTTTTTCTTATTATTCATGGACTGATGGTGTGTATTACTATTGATGATGCTGCATTTGTGCTTGCTAAATCTTGTCCTCAGTGGACGTGTTGTACGTCCGACATACAGTAAACCGCATGGACAAATTAGACCGTAGACCAAGTAGGAGGTGCCACAATTAATGAACTGACCGATTTGGTGGTTCCGGCCGTCGGACACCATAACTTCTTTTTTTCGGTGTGCCATGAAAGGCCAAGCTCCACAGTTTCTAATTCCACATTTGAAGTTACTCTTCTGGTTAAAAAAGGATGTCCAACGGCCAGTAGGGGTCTCAGTTTGGTTCGGGGGTTTACGTACTCTGCTTGGTGCTATTAGACTTCTAAGGTCTTTTGCTTCAGGTTTAGATGGTAGGACTGAATTGAGGATGGGGTCTTGCTTGAAAATGTTCCAGTTCTTCTGGATGACTCTCTGTATGACAAATGCTTTGGTATTGTATTGTGTACTGAATCTGATGGAATTGTTGATAGTCCGCTTGTTTCTCCCTGTTTTGTTGGCCTCTATTACCATAGTGACTGAGGGGTGTTCATCATACTGTGTCCAGTATTTTGAGAAGGCTTGTTCAATGAGATGTTCTTAATAGCCTTTCTCAAGAAATTTCTTTTTTAGGATGGACCCTTGCTTTTTGTAGTCGCTTCTTTTGGTGCAGGTTTTCTTCAGCCTGCAGAATTACCCAAAGGGGATGTTGCGGATCCACTTGGGATGGTGGTGGCTTTTAGCGTGAAGGTAGAAGTTCCCTGCACTAGGTTTGAAATGGGTTTTAGACAGAATCATACCTTCTTCGTTGATTTTGAGATCGAGGTCCAAGAAAACGAGTGTTGTATTGTCAATCACATGGGTAAAAGTGATGCCAAAAGGATTGGAATTACAGTGTTCCAAGAAATTTGTTGAGATCCGTATGCGATCCGTTCCAGATGATCAGAATATCATCAATGTATCTGGTGTAGAGGGCGAGCTGATCCTTGAAGGGGTTATTGGCCCAGATGGACCTGTCTTCCCAGAGGCCCATGAATAGGTTTGCGTAGCTGGGAGCAAATTTTGCTCCCATGGCTGTCCCCTTGGTTTGTTGAAAAAACTCACCCACGAAAGAAAAATAGTTGTGGGTGAGACAGAATTTGATGGAGTCGAGGAGAAATTTGATCTGTAGGGGGTGTATATTGCTTTTCGATAGAAAGTACTCTACTGCTTCTATACCATATTTGTGTTCAATGGAAGTGTAAAGAGATGAGACATCCAGAGAAAGCCACTTGTATTGCGGTTGCCATGAAAAAGACGAGAGGATGTCGAGCATATGTCCGGAATCTTTCACGTAAGATGGGTTACTAGATCTTGTAGAAAGTGGTCAATGTAGCAACCCAGGTTACTAGTTAGACTGTCGATTCCAGCAATGATGGGTCTGCCTGGTGGATTCGTCTGATTCTTGTGTATCTTGGGAATATGGTAAAAGTGAGGAGTGAGTGGGTGCTGTTTGTTCAGGAAGAGGAATTCGCTTTTCGTGATGACTCCGTTCTCCCTGGCTTGTTTTAGTAGAACTTCCAGAGAGATAGAGAAAGATGGTAATGGATCAGCAGGGAGTTTCTCGTATGTCTCTGTATCTCCAAGTAGTCTCAAAGCCTCAGCCATGTAGTCGTCTCGGTTTTGGATGACTAGGCCTCCGCCTTTGTCAGCTTGTCTGATAATGATGTCCTCTCTGTCTTAAAAATTCTTAAGGATTTCTTTAGGGACTTCATAATCTTTATTCCTAATGTTAGTAAATTTGCCATTGGGGCAGTTGTTCCGGCAGATCCTTTTAATTTCATCCAGCACTATCTCATACAAGATTGGAATGTACTTTCCTTTTGCCCAGTGGGGATGAAAAGAAGACTTGCGTTTGAAATCAGTGTGTACGATCTGTTTTTCCATGAGGGCTAAGAGTTCTGATTCTTTTTCATAGTCCTCGCAGGCTCCCTCTTGGAATAGGCTCTCTAGATTTTCTAGTGCATTATCCACATTTCGTGTATTGTTGTCAGGCGGAGTACTTGTGGGTGAGGATGATGTTTCAGAGGGTGATTCGTGAAGAGCGAAGTACCTTTTTAGGGTGAGATTTCTCGTGTACCTATTGAGGTCCACAAAGATCTCGAAGATATTTGGAGGATTTCTAGGGGCGAAATTGAGGCCCTTGCGTAGAACATTGAGTTCTGTGTCATTGAAAACCGAACTGGATAGATTGAAGATTTTAATTGTAGTGTGTGTTGGAGTTATCTTTTCCCTCTTTTTATTGTTCTGTCCTCCTCGTCGGCCTCTTCTTCTCCATCTTCTCTTTTTCTTACTATCCTCTGTGGAAGTCCCAGAGGGATTTCTTGCTGAGCCATGGGGTTCCAACTGCCCACAGCTCCTTCTCCTAAAAAAACGCACGGTGGTGTGTTTTCCATCGGTTTTTGCTGAGTGGGTGAATTGACTGTCTGTTGGCTGGTGTGGTGGTCGGTGGTAATAGTTACTGGCGGTGGATTGTGATTCGTACTTATTGTGGTGTTGATGGCAGGATCATTAGTAAGTGCTTTTATTTTCTGGGCTTTGGCTCCTGTTGATGGAGTTTGGCCCTCTCTTCTGTCCGGTTGCTTGGTCCATTTATTTTTACTTCCGTTATTGTGAGAGGAGGGGTGGGAGGAGGCTGTCGCCTGATGGTCTTTGCGGGTCAGAGAATTCCCCTTACTCCGTCTCTTTGGAATGTTGTTTGGATAATTTTGTAATTGGGAGCTTCTGTAGGATCTCTGTCTATTGGTGTTGCTTATGTTAGTGTTGTATTTCGTGTGGCGTAGAGGAGTCATGGGACGTGTATTGTTTTGAGAGAGTGGTGAAGGTTTTTGGGGATGTGAGCCGTCACCATCCGTAGGTCTTTTCTATTTGAATTCTCGTCCAAATAGGTAGTCAAGTCTGTCCATCTCAAATTTTCCCGATTTCTTACTAATAAGATTAGTTTCAAAGCTAACCATTTGGTCATTAATTTTCTTATCCCAATCATTAAAAGACAGGAGATCTGTGAAGGGGGCCAGATCGTCCTGTATACCTTTTAAATCACTACGGATTTTTGTTAAATTTCTCTCTCTTTTAGTGATGATTGAGACAAGTAATTTTTTGTTTAATTCTCTCATTTGGATAACCCACGCATCCTTAAGATCGTCATCTAGCCAGTCTAGGCGCAAGTCTTAGTTAGTCTTTGTCCTCTTGGTACACAATTTGTTTTGATGTAATTTTCTAATAGTAGAATGTCCCACCATTGTATCATTTATTTCTGTAAAATGTTTCTCAATTTGGAAAACAGTGCTATCATGAGTTCCTCCCTATTGGGAGTGGTTACTGGTTTAGTGGCAGTATCTGTCAGTTTGCTGGATGTTTCATGTGCTTCAATGCTATTAGAGAAACCTCTTGCCAGAGAGGTCTGTCTCAGTTCTCTTTGTTCAATCGATAGGACCATGCTGGTCCAGTAGTGGGATATTTTGTAACCTGTTGAATAGTTGGATCTGCTGAACTGGATAGCATCTGGGGAGGGATCTGGCGTGTAGGGATGGCCTCACCTCAGCAGGGGGAGACCCCTAGGGGCTGATGCAAAATATGGACAAGGAAAGATTACGCCTGCACTTGTGAGGGCGTGTTAGGTGTAGATTGGTAGTATTGCAAACTGTAGAAGAACTGGAAGGGATGGTGTTGCGTGTCCTGCTGCCCCAACTGACCCCGGGGTGGTCAGAGTAAAACTATATGGAGGAGGGTGGATGGAGGGCGCCTGATCAATTGCTCACAACAGAGGGTGTATAATTTATTCATACATAATGAAATAAAAACAAATAAATAATAACAATACTATGTTTCATGCAAACAGGTAACAAAATATGCAATAAGAGGAAAAAATAGGTTAAAAATAACCGCATATTTATATATATGTTTGTATCTGTATTGTCACTTCTGTGCCCTTAGGTGTGCATTGGTGTACATTGGCTATATATAGATATATATATTTTTTTATTTTTATGTTTCTACTTTGTTGCTTCAATGTTCACCATCAATTAATCATTTGTGGTTTTTATAGGCACTGTATCTTTTATCATTTTTAACTATACATATGTGATTTCCATCTATCATATTTATTTGAATTCATTATATGTCTCCTGTCTGTATTGTGTTGCATATACTTGCCATGTGCTCCATACTATATATATATAATTTTTTTTTATTTTTGTATCTCTGTTCCACCTAGAACGTTTGATTGTGGACTGGTATGGAGCTCAGAATAACTAACTATTTATCACAGGCTACACCTCCCAACTAGCCATTCCTTTTTATGTACACATGTTGGCCTACCGGCCTATACAGACTGTGTTCTGGTTCTCAAGGCTCTGATGAAGAGGTTATCCTCGAAACGCATCAGCCGATTTTAAACACTTACCTTAACATGGGCTTGTGTTATTTTTAACCTATTTTTTCCTCTTATTGCATATTTTGTTACCTGTTTGCATGAAACATAGTATTGTTATTATTCATTTGTTTTTATTTCATTATGTATGAATAAATTATACACCCTTTGATGTGAGCAATTGATCACGTGCCCTCCATCCACCCTGGTGTTAAAGGAACTGCTTTGAATCCTTGAGGAGGAAAAGGGTGCACCCCAATGGCTGGTTGTTTTACCCCACCAGTCAAATGTGGTATACCACAAGGCTTTGTACCACCACTGTTTCTGTTCCAAATGAACTCAATTTGCAACCCTTCTCTAATTTATTCTTTAGCTTATTGTGTATTCACTGAACCACCCAAGTACTATATCTCAGCTTGTACAACTTCTTTTTCTGAGATCATTAGGTGGAATTGTAATGTTTTGCTGAAATCCAAGTAGGCTATTTCCACAGCCCCACCCTGGTCCAGAGCATTTGTATTATAGTAAAAAAAAATTAAGTTAGTATAGTCTGACATGATCTATCCTCAGTAAAACCATGCTGCATTGGGTCCAGAAAGTTGATCAGTTAATGGTCCAACAACTATACTTCAAAGTTCATATGTTAGAACATTTTGACGAAAACCATCAGGACCCATTCTTTTATTAATGCATTACAAGCTCCTAGAAGGTGGACAGCTGGCGGCAATATGTTATGTGCTCATGATAGATAGAAAGTTGAGAGCACTCTCCAGATCAGTGGTGGGAACACAGAAAAGGCCACAACCCCTCCCCCCCATACTAGTACTCCTCTACTCTCACTGTACCAACTCCTTTCCTTACATGTAGTAATGTACTTGGAACCCAATATTGCTGAACGTAGTCCCTGTACTCTTAAAGAAGAGATCTTCACCCCTATTCTATTGAATAGGGGCAAAGTATTATATAAGTAGCAGCCTTACATACATGCATGCATACTTCACCCCTATGTATTATACTTGGAAACATTTAAATATAGATTTAGGACTGCAGTATACAAGAGGGCCTTGGCAAAGCACTTCAGCTTTCACATATATTTGGAAATGTGTGCAACTAAACCCTCTGTTTTTAACATGAACTTTTAAACAGGATCTATTTGTTTTTTTGCAGGCTAGCTAGTAAGGGTGCTGGGAAATGTTCAGTTTTCTGAATATGTATGTTTATAGAACCCTAAAAATTATACTGTATGAAGCACTCCAATAATATCTGGTGTGTATCTATAATAATCGATTTAGCCCCCCTGTGCTACTACTGTAGTTAGAGTAATTCATTTATGGGGACTAAGCTCCAGGGGCCGGAGTGAAACGCATTAGGCACTTGGCCTGGTCAGAGTCCAGGCTGAGGTTGCCACTCCATTCATCGAAGCAGGACATCATAGATGTGTGACTTCCAGGGGTCACCCTTTCTTTCCTTGAACATTTGTGTGGACCATATTTGCTTGTGTACATATTGTTCTAGTTCACACTTTTAAATTCATTTACATTTTTGGTAAACCATTTTTATTTTTATTTTTTTATTTTTATTCTTCTTCTTCTTTATTCTTCTTCTCTCATTGTTTACACTATGGGTCACCCCGCAGGCCCCTTTTTTTTTTCATCTGATGCAATCTCTGGGAGTTTTGCTGTCAGGCTTGAGGAGGTACATAAATGACCTACACCTACACCTATAACAAGGGAATTATTTATCTTATCTCTCTCTAAACTGCCCAGTTTGTCTATATCTAAAGCTGCCCCTTATCTGCATAGGCAATTTTGTAGTAAAGGTGAATGGACATAGTTGCTTGTATTGGATTTTTTCCAGAAATTTCAGATTTCGCAAGTCACTTTAAGCTAAGTTCCTTGCATGCTAGGAACACACATAGAATTGCATATGTCCCCAACAACTAAGAGAAACCCACTGATTTTTAGCAGATGCGCAGGGGTGCCATTCATTGTTAATAGCACACCCATACATCAGCAAAACATCCTCTTTTTCTTGCATTTGAAACTGCATGGTACCACATCACCGTGTGATTCCCTGCAGGGCAAATTGCAAAAGGGGTCCAGGACTTCTTTCGCTGCGGTTCTGTGGGTAGCACAGCTCATTGAAATGAATGGGCTGCCCTACCCACAGATTTGTTTTTTTGCACACAAGTCCATCAAGTCCAACCTATGTGTCTGATTATATGTCAGTATTACATTGTATCCCTGTATGTTGTGGTTGTTCAGGTGCTTATCTAATAGTTTCTTGAAACGATCGATGCCCCCCGCTGTGCCCACCGTCTGTGGAAGGGAATTCCACATCCTTGCCGCTCCTACAGTAAAGAACCCTCTACATAGTTTAAGGTTAAACCTCTTTTCTTCTAATTTTAATGAGTGGCCACAAGTCTTGTTAAACTCCCTTTCACAAAAAGTTTTACCCCTATTGTGGGGTCACCAGTACATTATTTGTAAATCGAAATCATATCCCCTCTCAAGCGTCTCTTCTCTAGAGAAAATAAGTTCAGTGCCCGCAACTTTTCCTCATAACTAATATCCTCCAGACCCTTTATTAGCTTTGTTGCCCTTCTTTGTACTCGCTCCATTTCCAGTACATCCTTCCAGAGGACTGGTGCCCACAACTGGACAGCATACTCTAGGTGTGGCCGGACCAGAGTCTTGTAGAGCGGGAGAATTATCATTTTATCTCTGGAATGAATCCCCTTTTTAATGCATGCCAATATTCTGTTTGCTTTGTTAGCAGCAGCTTGGCATTGCGTGCCATTGCTGAGCCTATCATCTACTAGGACCCCCAGGTCCTTTTCCATCCTAGATTCCCCCAGAAGTTCTCCCCCCAGTGTGTAGATTGCATTCATATTTTTGCCACCCAAATGCATTGTTTTACATTTTTCTACATTGAACCTCATTTGCTATGTAGTTGCCCATCCCATTAATGTGTTCAGATCTTTTTGCAAGGTTTCCACATCCTGCGGAGAAGTTATTGCCCTGCTTAGCTTAGTATCAACCACAAATACAGAGATTGAACTGTTTTTCCCATCCTCCAGGTTGTTTATTAACTAATTAAACAGGATTGGTCCCAGCACAGAACCCTGGGGGACCCCACTACCCACCCCTGACCATTCCGAGTACTCCCCATTTATCACCACCCTCTGAACTCGCCCTTGTAGCCAGTTTTCAATCCATGTACTCACCCTATGGTCCATGCCAACGGACCTTACTTCGTACAGTAAACGTTTATGGGGAACTGTGTCAAATGCTTTTGCAAAATCCAGATACACCACATATGGGCCTTAGTATTGTTTATAGTAGTTTTACAGTTATTACAATGAATGAACCACTGATGTATTAATTGAAGGGGTTTCTTACGTTAGACATATCAATTCCAGAGGACTATAGCAGTTTATGTATGTGTGCACATAGGGATATGCTGTATTGCATTTAGAGTATATTTGCTTATCTATAAAATAGCACGATATATTGATTTAATATAGACATTCTAATGTATCCATATAGAGACAAGGATCAAAGCAAATTTGCATTTGCATAAAGAGTTCTGGGGTGTCCTAAGTTTCTGACAACAGGGTGAACGTGGCGGACATAGCTGGGCAATGTAAGAAACATAGCAGAGCAGTGGCCGTTAGAAATAAGGCTTTATATTCTTCCTTTAGAAACAGCAGATGTTCTCTGTATGCCAGTTAACATTAAAGATTTTTATCCTTAAAATTCCTTTGAGCCTCTGTCAATACGATTATTCTCTGGTGAAATCTACTGAAACAAACAAGTTTATAAGCAATTAATTATGCTACAGCATCACCTCAGTTCATTGTCCTTTGCTGGCACAACACACATTAATGAGTTTAAAGCTTTACTGCATGTACAACACATGCTACAGAATGCAAAAAAGAAACTATATTGTACAAGTACTGTATATCACTAAAAATCATTAAATGTTCCCCAAGAAAATAATTTGGCTTTATGCCTATACAGTACCTTTTGAAGCTGTTGTCTGTGATACACATTTAAGCTTTCATACTTTAACCTTCACTAAACAATGACATACAAAAAGAAAGTATATCACTTTAGCACTAAAGTGTTGGTAATAAGTATATGTCATACTTGAACAGGTAACCAGAGAAACATCCAGACCTTACTGCCCTCTTTAGAGTGGGGGATTCCTTAGAGCTACTGTAAATGACAAGGCAAGGCGCGTGCACCAGACATGTGAATTACCTCAGATATAATTTATTGTATATGCAACGCTGCCCCTGTAGGGGCCACTGGTAATAGCTGGTTCTTCCCCAACAAGTATAGGGGCTGCCCATTTTTCTTGAGCCATTCAGAGGTGGACTTGCTGGTGTGTATTGGATCATTGCCCTGCTGCATAACCCAAGTGCGCGTGAGCTTAAAAATGGCATTTTGTATTTACACGGGTTGTCTTTGTGCAATATTAAACTTTGTTTTATGATCTTAATGACTTAAATGTGACAAATATGCAAAAAAAAAATTTAAAAATCAGGTACGGGGTAAATACCTTTTCACAACACTGTACACTTCAAAACAATTCGTATTTAGCATTTAGAGGATGATCTTCTCCTTAAAGGGTAACTCCAGTTTCGTGGGAGAAAAAAATAGCAAATAAAGAAAAAATAATATAGCACATATAATTGCGACACTAATCATATTGTAATTTGTTAGTAAAAATTACCTTTCCTACCTATCATGGCTAGGAAGGATCATCAATAAGAAATAAGTAATAAGAACGATATCATTAGCAGTAATCAGCATGGATTCATGAAGAATCGTTCTTGACAAACCAATCTATTAACCTTCTATGAGGAGGTGAGTTGCCATCTAGATAAAGGAAGGCCCGTAGACGTGGTGTATCTGGATTTTGCAAAAGCATTTGACACAGTTCCCCATAAACGTTTACTGTACAAAATAAGGTCCGTTGGCATGGACCATAGGGTGAGTACATGGATTGAAAACTGGCTACAAGGGCGTGTTCAGAGGGTGGTGATAAATGGGGAGTACTCAGAATGGTCAGGGGTGGGTAGTGGGGTTCCCTAGAGTTCTGTGCTGGGACCAATCCTATTTAATTTGTTTATAAATGACCTGGAGGATGGGATAAACAGTTCAATCTCTGTATTTGCAGACAATACTAAGCTAAGCAGGGCAATAACTTCTCCGCAGGATGTGGAAACCTTGCAAAAAGACCTGAACAAATTAATGGGGTGGGCGACTACATGGCAAATGAGGTTCAATGTAGAAAAATGTAAAATAATGCATTTGGGTGGCAAAAATATGAATAGCAATCTATACACTGGGGGGAGAACCTCTGGGGGAATCTAGGATGGAAAAGGACCTGGGGGTCCTAGTAGATGATAGGCTCAGCAATGGCATGCAATGCCAAGCTGCTGCTAATAAAGCAAACAGAATTTTGGCATGCATTAAATGGGGGATCAACTCCAGAGATAAAACGATAATTCTCCCGCTCTACAAGACTCTGGTCCGGCCGCACCTGGAGTATGCTGTCCAGTTGTGGGCACCAGTCCTCAAGAGGGATGTACTGGAAATGGAGTGAGTACAAAGAAGGACAACAAAGCTAATAAAGGGTCTGGAGGATCTTAGTTATGAGGAAAGGTTGCGAGCGCTGAACTTATTCTCTCTGGAGAAGAGACGCTTGAGAGGGGATATGATTTCAATTTACAAATACTGTACTGGTGACCCCACAATAGGGATAAAACTTTTTCGCAGAAGAGAGTTTAATAAGACTCGTGGCCACTCATTACAATTAGAAGAAAAGAGGTTTAACCTTAAACTACGTAGAGGGTTCTTTACTGTAAGAGCGGCAAGGATGTGGAATTCCCTTCCACAGACGGTGGTCTCAGCGGGGAGCATTGATAGCTTCAAGAAACTATTAGATAATCACCTGAATGACCGCAACATACAGGGATATGTAATGTAATATTGACACATAATCACACACATAGGTTGGACTTGATGGACTTGTGTCTTTTTTCAACCTCACCTACTATGTAACTATGTAACTATGTAATTCCGTCAAAATGACCTTACTCACGAGAATCCTCTATTTCTTCCGCTCCCTCTCTATACCAATCAGGACTAACCACCTATGTTCTCTCCAAAGCAAAATATTAAAATATACCTGGGGTAAAGCGGGATATCACATACCACAAACTACCCTATTCCTCCATAGACGCAGGGGAGGACTTGGCCTCCCTAACTTACATAAATACTACTTAGGGGCCAGATTGGCCCAACTGTCCACAATTTATTCCAAATATGAAAAACCAGACTGGGTGACAATCGAACGGCAGGCCACTCCCAACTACACGTTAGATTACCTCCTGTGGTGCCCACCAAAAACTCGGCCTCCCATTCTATCACCCACTTTATCCCACTCATACACCTTTATAGGATAACCTCAGGCACCATCCGGCTCTGGTCTCCACAGAACGCCCTCTCGCACACCTTTTCCGCAATCTCGATTTTACACCTGGCCTGGACATTACAGCATTCAAATGGTGGTTGGACAAGGGGCTATACTGGATAGGGCACTACTTTACTCCTAGCGGGCCAATTTCCCTCAGTTTCTGTATCAAAAACTTAGGGCTAGAACTAGAGCTTCCGGACTCGGAAAGTTCTGCTTTAATCAAATTTCCCACTTTCTACATAAAATTTGGAGGGAAAAACCATTCCCCCCCCAAATTCACAGAATACGAATTGTGGCGTGGACAGGCCATGGAGCAGAGGGGGGGAATCTCGGTGATATACTCAGCCCTCACTCACCCTACTGAAAAAGTCTCTTAAATGAAGGCTTGGGAGGCTAATTTCCAATGCAGCAGGGAGATGGAGACCTGGCACGCGGCACTCACCAGATCCTTAAAGGGATCCAAAACATATCCCTCATGGAGGCTAGCATTAAAATAATAACCAGATAGTACCTAACCCCTACCAGACTAGCGGCCATTTACCCCTCAGCAACCCCTTTATGCTTCAGAGGGTGTCAACTACTAGGCTCCATGGCCCACATATGGTGGGAATGTCCCAAGATTTGCGCATTCTGGAGACAAATCTTCAACATGATCGACAAGATGACTGATTGCCAGGCCCCCAGATCCTCAGAGGTAGCGATCCTCAATGTAAACGTCCCGGAACTACCCAAGGCCTCCCAAACGCTAATCCACTTCATTCTTCTGGGAGCTAAAATCTCAATCGCTAAAGCCTGGAAACAGCGAAACCATCCTTGCAAGCAGTCAAAAGGAAGATATCGTGGATTATGACCCAAGAAAAACTATCCAGCATCCTGACTGACACAGCAAAGAAATTCCAAAAGGTCTGGGAGCCCTGGGCACAGTATATGGGAATCTCCCTCATACCAGGTGTACAGGTACACACCACTCCTCTCCCCAGCCACAGGCATGTATTTCCAGCAGGCACACAATAGGCACACAGCTCCCCCCCTACCTCCCTCCTGGCAGGCAGGCTTGTCTTGTTACAGTATTTACAGCTACCTGAAGAAAATTACTGGTGTTCTTTTGATCCTATTAGTACCACAGTCAGGCAGCTAGACTATTTACAGTTAGTGCAGTGCATCCTGCTCACAGTGTTCAGCTAGATCCGGTCATGTTATCTTCCTACTGACAGGCAGGCTTGTCTTGTTACAGTATATACAGCTACCTGAAGAAAATTACTGGTGTTCTTTTGATCCTATTAGTACCACAGTCAAGCAGCTAGACTATTTACAGTTAGTGCAGTGCGTCCTGCTCACAGTGTTCAGCTAGATCCATTCCTGTTATCTTCTTACTGACAGGCAGGCTTGTCTTGTTACAGTATATACAGCTACCTGAAGAAAATTACTGGTGTTCTTTTGATCCTATTAGTACCACAGTCAGGCAGCTAGACTATTTACAGTTAGTGCAGTGCGTCCTGCTGACAGTGTTCAGCTAAACCTACAAGTTAGTGGGGTGCGTCCTACTCACAGTGTTCAACTAAACCTACAAGTTAGTGTGGTGCGTCCACCTCACAGTGTTCAGCTAAACCTACAAGTTAGTGCGGTGCGTCCTGCTCACAGTGTTCAGCTAAAACTACAAGTTAGTGGGGTGCGTCCTGCTCACAGTGTTCAGCTAAACCTACAAGTTAGTGAGGTGCATCCTGCTCACAGTGTTCAGCTAAACCTACAAGTTAGTGGGGTGCGTCCTGCTCACAGTGTTCAGCTAAACCTACAATTTGGTGTAGTGAGACCTCTGCACAGTGTTCATCTAAAGCTACAAGTTAGTGCAGTGCGTCCTGCTCACATTGTTCAGCTAGATCCGTTCCTGTTATCTTCTTACTGACAGGCAAGCTTGTCTTGTTACAGTATTTACAGCTACCTGAATAAAATTGCTGGTGTTCTTTTGATCCTATTAGTACCACAGTCAGGCAACTAGACTATTTGCAGTTAGTGCAGTGCGTCCTGCTCAATGTTCAGCTAAACCTACAAGTTGGTGTAGTGAGACCTCTGCACAGTGTTCATCTAAAGCTACAAGTTAGTGCAGTGCGTCCTGCTCACAGTGTTCAGCTAAAACTACAAGTTAGTGCTGTGCGTCCTGCTCACAGTGTTAAGCTAAACCTACAAGTTGGTGTAGTGAGACCTCTGCACAGTGTTCATCTCAAGCTACAAGTTAGTGCAGTGCATTCTGCTCACAGTGTTCAGCTAAAACTACAAGTTAGTGCTGTGCGTCCTGCTCACAGTGTTCAGCTAAAACTACAAGTTAGTGCTGTGCGTCCTGCTCACAGTGTTCAGCTAAACCTACAAGTTGGTGTAGTGAGACCTCTGCACAGTGTTCATCTAAAGCTACAAGTTAGTGCAGTGCGTCCTGCTCACAGTGTTCAGCTAAAACTACAAGTTAGTGCTGTGCGTCCTGCTCACAGTGTTCAGCTAAACCTACAATTTGGTGTAGTGAGACCTCTGCACAGTGTTCATCTAAAGCTACAAGTTAGTGCAGTGCTTCCTGCTCACAGTGTTCAGCTAGATCCGTTCCTGTTATCTTCTTACTGACAGGCAGGCTTGTCTTGTTACAGTATTTACAGCTACCTGAATAAAATTGCTGGTGTTCTTTTGATCCTATTAGTACCACAGTCAGGCAACTAGACTATTTACAGTTAGTGCAGTGCGTCCTGCTCAGTGTTCAGCTAAACCTACAAGTTGGTGTAGTGAGACCTCTGCACAGTGTTCATCTAAAGCTACAAGTTAGTGCAGTGCGTCCTGCTCACAGTGTTCAGCTAAAACTACAAGTTAGTGCTGTGCGTCCTGCTCACAGTGTTCAGCTAAACCTACAAGTTGGTGTAGTGAGACCTCTGCACAGTGTTCATCTCAAGCTACAAGTTAGTGCAGTGCGTCCTGCTCACAGTGTTCAGCTAAAACTACAAGTTAGTGCTGTGCGTCCTGCTCACAGTGTTAAGCTAAACCTACAAGTTGGTGTAGTGAGACCTCTGCACAGTGTTCATCTCAAGCTACAAGTTAGTGCAGTGCGTCCTGCTCACAGTGTTCAGCTAAAACTACAAGTTAGTGCTGTGCGTCCTGCTCACAGTGTTCAGCTAAAACTACAAGTTAGTGCTGTGCGTCCTGCTCACAGTATTCAGCTAAACCTACAAGTTGGTGTAGTGAGACCTCTGCACAGTGTTCATCTAAAGCTACAAGTTAGTGCAGTGCGTCCTGCTCACAGTGTTCAGCTAAAACTACAAGTTAGTGCTGTGCGTCCTGCTCACAGTGTTCAGCTAAAACTACAAGTTAGTGCTGTGCGTCCTGCTCACAGTGTTCAGCTAAACCTACAAGTTGGTGTAGTGAGACCTCTGCACAGTGTTCATCTAAAGCTACAAGTTAGTGCAGTGCGTCCTGCTCACAGTGTTCAGCTAAACCTACAAGTTGGTGTAGTGAGACCTCTGCGCAGTGTTCATCTCAAGCTACAAGTTAGTGCAGTGCGTCCTGCTCACAGTGTTCAGCTACAAGTTAGTGCTGTGCGTCCTGCTCACAGTGTTCAGCTAAACCTACAAGTTGGTGTAGTGAGACCTCTGCACAGTGTTCATCTAAAGCTACAAGTTAGTGCTGTGCGTCCTGCTCACAGTGTTCAGCTAAACCTACAAGTTGGTGTAGTGAGACCTCTGCACAGTGTTCATCTAAAGCTACAAGTTAGTGCAGTGCGTCCTGCTCACAGTGTTCAGCTAAACCTACAAGTTGGTGTAGTGAGACCTCTGCGCAGTGTTCATCTCAAGCTACAAGTTAGTGCAGTGCGTCCTGCTCACAGTGTTCAGCTACAAGTTAGTGCTGTGCGTCCTGCTCACAGTGTTCAGCTAAACCTACAAGTTGGTGTAGTGAGACCTCTGCACAGTGTTCATCTAAAGCTACAAGTTAGTGCAGTGCATCCTGCTCACAGTTTTCAGCTAAAGCTACAAGTTAGTGCAGTGCGTCCTGCTCACAGTGTTCAGCTAAAACTACAAGTTAGTGTGGTGCGTCCACCTCACAGTGTTCAGCTAAACCTACAAGTTAGTTTTTTGTGAGCTCTGCACAGTGTTTAGCTAAAGCTACCTGTAGAAGGTTGGTGGTGTTCTCATACTACAGGCAGGCAGTTGATTTTGCTAGCTGCAGTATCAGTACATATATATATATATATATATATATATATATATATATATATCCCAGTTTAGTGCAGCTACAGGCCATTAGTATGTCTGGAAGGCCAAGAAGCAGAGGCAGACAGTCACATGCCAATAAAAGAGGGCAAGCAGGCTCTGTGTCTAGTGCTGGTCGTGGAGACGGTGCATCCTCATCAGCACGTGGCCGTGGGACACGCTTGGCCTTTTTTTCGGCAGCTGGCCGTGTTGAGCCGCAACATGCGGAAGACTTGGTCGAGTGGATGACCAAGCCGTCCTCATCCTCCTCATCCTCTCTCACCCATGCCCAGGGTACTTTGTCTGGCAAAGCAGCGGCCTCTTCCCTCGGCTCAATGTCATCAGTGACTCCTTCCCTAGCCCCACCATGTCCTCCTGAGGAGTCCCTCGAACTGTTTGACCACAGTGCTGGGTACATGCTCCAGGAGGATGCCCAGCGTTTGGAAGGCTCTGATGATGATACTGAGCTTGATGAAGGCAGTAACACGAGCACAGACAGAGGGGGTGCGCAAGAAGGACAGCAATCTGGCAGTCATGCTCCCCCTGCTGCAGCATACTGCCAGGTTTGCTCCAGTGATGAGGAGGGAGGGGATGATAAGGTCACTGACTCAACATGGGTGCCTGATAGGAGAGAGAAAGAGGAAGAGGAGGAGGAGGTGGCACATCACCAACGAGGCAGGATGGCCAGGGGCCAGCCTAAGGGCAGCACATTGACTGCATCACACCCCAAAGCTCCACATGTGCAGGGCGCTGCAGTCTCTGCGCATTATTCAAAAAGTTGTTTGGTGTGGGCCTTTTTTGAGACGAGTGCATCAGATCGCACCGCTGCTATTTGCAACATATGTCTCAAGCGTATCTCGCGTGGCCAAAACATCTCCCGCTTGGGTACCACATGCTTTACCAGATATATGTTGACCTGCCATGCAGTTCGTTGGCAAGCGTATCTAAAAGACCCACACCAAAGAACAAAGAGGACCTCTCCTTGCTCCTCATCAGCTGAGATCTCCAACCCCACTATACCTTCAGTCCTCTCTGAGTCCTGCACTGAGAGAAATGAAAGTGTAGAATTAGGTGTGTCACAGCCAAGTACTTGTGGGCAATCTGCTTTTGGCACACCGACGTCAGATTGTACCAGGCAAATTTCCCTGCCCCAGCTGCTGCACCGCCGAAAGAAGTTTTCTCCCAGCCATCCACATGCGCAGTGGTTGAATGCTAGCTTGGCAAAATTGCTAGCACTTCAACTGCTGCCTTTTCAGTTGGTAGACTCTGCCCCCTTCCGTGAGTTTGTGGAATGTGCGGTTCCTCAGTGGCAGGTACCCAAACGCCACTTTTTCTCACGGAAGGCGATTCCGGCTCTCTACCGGCATGTGGAAGGCAATGTCCATGCCTCGCTGGACAGGGCGGTCAGCGGTAAGGTGCATATTACCGCTGACTCATGGTCCAGCAGGCATGGACAGGGACGTTACCTAAGTTTCACGGCGCATTGGGTGACTCTGCTGGCAGCTGGGAAGGATGCAGGACAAGGTGCAGTAGTGTTGGAGGTTGTTCCGCCACCACGCCTCCAAAATGCTAATGATTTTGACACACCTCTCTCCTCCACCCCCTCCTCTTCTTCTTCCTCCATGGCCTCTTCCTGTGCTTTGTCCTCGGAACCAGCGGTGCTCCGTAGCCGTGCAAGGGGCTACACAAGTACGCAGGCCAAAAGATGCCATGCGGTGCTTGAGCTGGTGTGCTTGGGGGACAGGAGCCACACTGGGGCAGAGGTTCTGTCAGCTCTGCAGGGGCAGGTTCAGAGGTGGTTGACACCACGCCAACTTAAGGCGGGAATGGTGGTTTGCGACAATGGCACCAACCTCCTCTCTGCCCTCCGACAGGGACAAATGACCCATGTGCCCTGTTTGGCTCAAGTCCTTAACTTGGTGGTGCAGCGGTTCTTGGGCAGGTACCCGGGCTTACAGGATGTCCTGAGGCAGGCCAGGAAAGTCTGTGTGCATTTCCGCCGGTCATATAATGCCAGTGCTCGGCTGACGGACCTCCAAAAGGAGTTTAACCTGCCCAAGAACCGCCTAATCTGTGACATGCCCACCAGGTGGAACTCAATGTTGGCCATGCTGCAGTGGCTGCACACGCAGCAGAGGGCCATCAATGAGTACCTGTGTGACTATGGCACAAGGACAGGGTCAGGGGAGCTTGTTTTTTTTTCCCCACGCCAGTGGGCCATGATCAGGGATGCATGCACTGTCCTGTCACCACTTGAGGAGACCACGAGGATGGTGAGCAGTGACAGTGCATGCATCAGTGACACTGTCCCCCTTGTCCACCTGTTGGAGCACACGCTGCGTGGAAGAATGGACAGGGCACTTGAGGCAGAACAGAGGCAGGAAGAGGAGGACTTCCTTAGCTCTCAAGGCCCCCTTTATCCAGACAGTGTTCCTGCGTGCCCGCCGATCACACAGGAAGAAGAGGAGGAGGAGGAGGAGGAGGAAGATTGTGTCAGTATGGAGGTGGAGCCTGGCACTCAGCATCAGCAGCAGTCTTTAAGGGATCAGTCCCAAAAACACATGGACTTGTACGTGGCTGGGAGGAGGTGGCTGCGGACCATGTCGTCCTTAGTGACCCAGAGGACTCCGGACCGAATGCCTCAGCAAACCTACGCTGCATGGCCTCCCTGATCCTGCAAAGCCTGCGGAAGGATCCTCGTATTCATGGTATCAAGGAGAAGGACCAATACTGGCTGGCAACCCTCCTTGATCCACGTTACAAGGGTAAGGTTGCGGACCTTTTCTTGCCATCGCAGAGGGAGCAGAGGATGAAACATCTTCGGGAGGCCTTGCAGAAAGGTCTGTGCAACGCGTTCTCAGAGACTGGGAGATTACAAACTCCTGTTTCTGGACAACGTGTTGCTGAGGCTTCGGTTAGTCAAAGAAGGAGCGGTGGAGAAGGTGGCCGTCTGACCGATGCGTTCAGACAATTTTTTGGTCCGCAGGTATGATCGGTTCCAGCAACCATCGCCAGCGTCTGTTTTACATGGTGCAGGAATACCTAGGGGCAGGATCAGACTTGGACACCTTTCCCACCGAAAATCCTCTGGGTTACTGGGTCTTGAGGATGGATCACTGGCCAGAGCTTGCACAGTATGCAATTGAGCTACTGGCCTGTCCTGCATCCAGCGTTCTTTCGGAACGCACATTCAGTGCTGCTGGAGGCATGGTAAACGATCACAGGGTGCGTCTGTCCACCGACTCGGTCGATCGACTGACCTTCATAATAATGAATCAGTCTTGGATCACCACCAGCTACCAAGCACCTGATGCTGATGTAACCGAATAATTTTTTTTGAAATCTCAGATCCCTTCAAAGACTGCCTATGCTGATGCTGAGTGACTATCCCTGAGTAATTATCCTCTTCCGTCTCAATCTTCACGCTGATAGTTTGTAAGAACATTTTTGGTTCTGGGCGCCACCACCAGTGCCTAAGGCCCAATTTTTCTGCCCCTGTTTAACAGGGGCATGTAATTACAATTTTTGATGCAATACTTTGCAGCAGGGCTCGTTCCTGCGTTCCAACTAGAGTGTCTGTGAGGGGTTGCAGTGTTGTGGCACCAGCACCAGTGCCTAAGGCCCAATTTTTCTGCCCCTGTTTAACAGGGGCGTGTAATTACAATTTTTGATGCAATACTTTGCAGCAGGGCTCGTTCCTGCGTTCCAACTAGAGTGTCTGTGAGGGGTTGCAGTGTTGTGGCACCAGCACCACCACCACCACCACCAAAGGCCCAATTTTTCTGCCCCTGTTCAACAGGGGCATGTAATTACAATTCTTGATCTAATATTTCACAGCAGGGCCCATTTCTGCACCCACCAAGAGCGAGTGAGGACTTACAGTATTGTGGCACCAGTACCACCACCACCACCAAAGGCCCAGTTTTTCTGCCCCTGTTCAACAGGGGCATGTAATTACAATTTTTGATCTAATATTTCACAGCAGGGCCCTGTGAGGGCTTACAGTGTTGTGGCCACAACAACACCTAAGGCCCAAATTTCTGCTGAGTATATAGGGCAGACCCCTACTTTCAAACATCTAACTTACAAACTACTCCTACTTACAAACGGAAGGAGACAACAGGAAGTGAGATGAAATCTACCCCTAGGAAGGGAAATTCTCTCCTGTAAGAGTTAATATGGGAAAAACCTTTCTCCTTTCCACTGATGCTTTCCAATCCTTGTTCCACAAAAAAACCCAAATTCTCAAAAAGCATTTGTCATTGGGACAAAAAGTGAGGTGAAACCTTCTTAAGAGGAGGAAATACAGCAAAACAAATGTCACAGGGGTGATAACCCTTCCCTATGTTTTCCAAAAAGCTTAAAAAAGATTTTTTGGCTGGAGCTAAACACGTTAAAAATGTACCCGTTCAAAATGACAAACAGATTCTACCTAACAACAAACCTACAGTCCCTGTCTTGTTTGCACCGCCTGTATACTGCTGTTCAGAGTATATAGGGCCCGGTGACCCCACACCTTTCCTTATTTTAATTTGGGTGCGGGGTTCCCCTTAATATCCATACAAGACCCAAAGGGCCTGGTAATGGACTGGGGGTTACCCATGCCGTTTGTCTCACTGATTTTCATCCATATTGCCAGGACCGGACATTACATTAAACCCGCAAGCAGTTTTTCCTTTAAAAATGACATTTGGTGCAGGGACTGTTCTAAACACGGGAAACACGCCCCACTTTTCAGGCATACTATAGACACCCCCCAGGTATGATATTTAAAGGAATATTTCACTTTTTTTTTTTACTTTAAGCATCATTAAAATCACTGCTCCCGAAAAAAGGCCGGTTTTAAAAAGTTTTTTTTGCATTGATACATGTCCCCTGGGGTAGGACCCGGGTCCCCAAACCCTTTTTAGGACAATACCATGCAAATTAGCCTTTAAAATGAGCACTTTTGATTTCGAACGTTCGAGTCCCATAGACGTCAATAGGGTTCTAACGTTCGTGCGAACTTTCGGTCCGTTCGCAGGTTCTGGTGCGAACCGAACCGGGGGGTGTTCGGCTCATCCCTACTTCAGAATAACAAAAGGTAGGAATCTGCAACAAAGGTCATTATAATCCTTGCACTGTACATAGATCACCCAGAGGGGAATGTTTTTTCTCAACAAAAGTGGAGTTACAATTTAAGTATTTGTGAGTGTTGGGCAGTCTAATGCCGCACAGCTGGGGACATGAGGCAGGTTTCTGAGCAATCTAAGGTCTCTCAGCTGAAGACAATGAGTCCAGTCTCCCTGGCATCTGGATGCCCTATGCCAATGCACAACCACTGGCACCCAGCGAAATCTCCAGAATACTACAAGTCACAGAGATAAATTTAGGCTCTTTACACACAGGTCCCCAGGACAGCTGCCACCTTTCAGCTTCCTCTGGACATGGTCCAGTGAGTGAGACAATCCTCCACACCAGATCCCTTGTGGTGAGGTCCTGCAATTAGCTTCTTACAAGGTTCATCCAGGCCCTCAGTCCTGACACCCCTGAGGTTTCTAAACAGCTACATAGTCCATGGGCTGCCTGAAGGCAGCAGCCCCTCAGGCTCTGGAACCCTTCTGTGGAGAGAGAACTCTGCTCTCCATTGCCTCAGACATTTTATCATAATTCCATAATTTCTTTATCGTACATGATGGGACACAGAGCCTTAAGTAATAACTTAATGGGTATATAGGCACCTTCAGGTGATGGACAACTGGTATACCCAATCCAGTTAGTTCACTCCCTATATAACCCCTCCAGCTTCTAGGAGCACATCAGTTTTTTCGCCAGTGTCTAAGGTGTTGGTCATGAGTGAAGATGTGCTCTGAGGAGCTCCAGGAGGGATCCATGCTGGATTTAAATAGCCTCCACAGACCAGACCCATCCAAAGTGACACTGAGGCCAAAGTGGATGGTACCCGGGCCTCGTATCTGAAGCACAAGGTTTTGCCTGTAATGCCTCTCTTTGCAGGGCTGGACCCCGGGACCCAGGGCTTTGGTCATGCTACATTATCTAAAAGATTTTCCTAGCAGGGTGCTTTTTACAGGTACAGTGGAACCTCGATAAAAAGGGACCTGGTCCTTGAAGGTTTGCTAAATGCAGCCCGCCGTGATGGGTGAAGGTTGGATTGACTGTTAATTCAGCAAATCCTGCGATGGGGATAAGGTAAGGGAAGAAATTTAGGAACTAAAAAGTCCACCTATGTATTCTTCTTTAAGGGAAAACAATTGTCATGTCGTAAATCTCCACTAGAGGGAGTATATGCACATACCTTAATCTGTTGTCTTCACTGTAAAGCTTAGTGTCAGTCAGTGTGGCCATAGCTTGAGCAGGGGGATTCCTCTCAGTTAAGAGATTTGCCAAATGCTTTCTTCTCCCCTCTGAAGGGACTGGAGGGTTAGGGAAACATCAACGGTGTATCCCCCTTGCATTACCCCCCCCGCCGCGGGGGGTGTGGAGGTCCCAAATTTTACTCAGACTGTTGTTGTTTTCTTTGCCTGCTGGCAACAGGGCTCTACCTCTCCTCCCTCCCCCTCGTGTTGGGTCTGCGGATCCAAAAGCCATCCGCGCAGGAATATTTTTTTCAAATGAAAGGAGGGGGCGGGGTTTCTAAGGGGGCGGGGCCTAGGCACAGCGCTGTGTAATGTCCACGAGGAGGCACGGCAAACAAACAGACTTAACAATCAGCTGGAGCAGTCTCTCCTCCGCTGATAACAAGGAGGAAGCAAGCAGGCTGCACAAAGGGGCATAGGAGCAGTGGGGCACGTAAGGGTTGCAACTGGCATTCCTGATACAGGAAGGACGTTTTTCCCAGCACTAGGCTGAACTTAATAGTGGCATCATTCCGTCATGACTATTTTCAGCAAGTAGTGCAATTTAATAGTACCTCTGCTTTTTTGCTCAGGGCTATGTGTACCAAAAAAGACACCACAAAAAAACAAAAAAACTAAAGGGTTCACCCCCAGTCGTACACTGTCATCCTCCCCTGAAATACCAATTATAGCCAGCCAGGGTGAGCCATTAGAACAAATTGGTGGTGCAGCTGCTTCTCACATCTCAGCCCCTGTATACGTGACTGAAGATGCCTTTTCCTCCACCTTACAAGGCCTGGAAGGAAGATTAGCGGCTTTAATCGCATCCTCGGTTCAAATGGATAGGAAGCGTGCTAGATCCCCCTCCCCCACTTTAGACCCTTTGCAAGGGGAACAGTGGGCACAGGATAAGGTGTCACCCTCACTTGATCAGGAGGAAAGACAAACCGATTATTACTCTGCGGAGAAAACAACGGTAGATGAACCTTTTTCAGCCTCGCAATCTGAGAAATTGCTGATACAATCTCTTACGCGGATGGTGCGTTCTACTTTCATGCTACCCCTAACGGAGTCTGCTGAAAGCTCGGTTTCTTCCTTGGGTTCCTTAAAACCTTCACAACCTTTGCATGCATTTCCTGTCCATGCATTACTAGAACAGCTTATTTATGCTGAATGGGATCACCCGGATAAGCATTTTCTTCCTCCAAAAGGATTTTCAGTTCTCTATCCCATGGAGGAGAAATTCACCAAAAAATGGAAGGTACCAGCAGTTAACGCTGCGATTTCTAGTGTGAATAAAAGTCTAACTTGTCCAGTAGATGATGCACAAATGCTTACATTTAACGGTTTGGCAATTGAAGCCCACATTCTGAAGAAACGTGGGCTCTCTGGGTCATTTATCTCTACTCTGATTAATGCAAGGAAGCCAGCTTCCAGAACTATATATTATAGGGTCTGGAGGGCTTATGTTTCCTGGTATGAATCCAAAGGTTGGCACCCTCAGAGATATATCATAGGCAAAATTCTTGTCTTTCTACAATTAGGGGTAGAGATGAAGTTGACCTTGAGTACTATTAAAGGCCAAGTCTCAGCTTTATCGGTCTTATTTCAAAGACCGCTTGCTACACATTATTTAGTCTGGGGATTTATGCAAGGGGTGATGCGGCTTAATCTGCCAGTCAAACCTCCTTTGAACCCTTGGGACTTGAACTTAGTTTTGTCAGTGTTACAAAAACAACCATTTGATACAGCATATTCCCTTAGTCCTTCTGACAAGGAAGCTGGTGTTCTTGGTTGCTATATCCTCAGCAAGGAGGGTTTCGGAATTGGCTGGTCTTTCTTGTAAAGAGCCATACTTGATTATTCATGAGGACAGAGTGGTGTTACGCCCTCGTCCAGACTTTTTGCTAAAAGTGGTCTCATGTTTTCACCTGAACCAAGATATTGTCCTGCCATTGTTTTTTCCAAAACCATGTTCTAGGGAAGAGAAGTCACTACATTGTCTTGATGTGGTGAGAGCAGTGAAAATCTATTTAAAAACTGCTCAGATTATAAAGACTGATGTCTTAATTATTCTGCCAGAGGGTCCTAAGAAAGGACAGGCAGCATTGAAATCCACTGTCGCTAAGTGGATTTGGCAAGTTATAATTCAGACTTACGATTTAAGGGGTAAGATTCCCCCTTTTCAAGTCAAAGTGCACTCTACCAGGTCGGTTAGTGCCTCTTGGGCAGTTTGTCACCAGGCCTCCATGGCTCAGATCTGTAAGGCCGCAACTTGGTCTTCAGTGCATACATTCACCAAGTTTTATCAAGTGGATGTAAGGAGGTATGAGGATATCGCCTTTGGGCACAGTGCGCTGCAGGCAGCAGTATAGGTCCTCATGTCTGGGGGTACCCTGCGGGTTGTGTCTCCCTCCCCTCAAATAGCATTGCTATGGGACGTCCCATTAAGTTATTACTTGACCACTTCACATCCCGCCCATGTACATATGACATCCGAAGGAGGGATCTCCCATCCTGGGCGGGCGTCTGGTGGGTGCACTCACCCCCGCTGCGACACTCGCCTATGCGCCTGCCCGGCGGCCACGATGAAACACACAGATCCACATCCTGTCAGGTGAGAGGGGACCGATGGTGTGTTCCCAGTACAGAGGAACACCGATTGGTCTCCTCCACTTGTGAGTCCCCTCTCCCTACAGTTAGAATTACTCCCTAGGCAACACAGTTAAACCCTTCACCGCCCCCTACTGTTAACCCCTTTACTGCCAGTGACATTTATACAGTAATCAATGCATTTGTATAGCACTGATCACTGTATAAATGTGAATGGTATATGTCCGCCGCAATGTCACAGCCACGATAAAAAACGCAGATCACTGACATTACTAATAAAAAAAACCAAAACAATAAAAATGCCATAAAACTATTCCCTATTTTGTAGACGCTATAACTTTTGCGCAAACCAATAAATATACGCTTATTGCGTTTTTTTTACCAAAAATATGTAAAAGAATACATCAGCCTAAACTGAGGAAAAATATAAAAAAAAATGGGATATTTATTAATACAAAACGTAAAAAATATTGTGTTATTTTTCAAACTTGTTCTTCTTTTGTTTATAGCGCAAAAATTAAAAATGCAGAGATGATCAAATACCAACAAAAGAAAGCTCTATTTGTGGGGAAAAATGATAAATATTTCATTTGGGTACAGTGTAGCACGACCGCGCAATTGTCATTCAAAGTGCGACAGCGCTGAAAACTGAAAATTGGCTTGGGCAGGAAGGGGGTGAAAATCCCCTGTATTGAAGTTGTTTAGGCTCTGTGTCCTAAGATGTACGATAAAGAAAATAGGATTTTTATAACAGCTTATGTGTAAAATCCTTTTCTTGGAGTACATAATGGGACACAGAGGCCCCTCCCCTTTTTTTGGGGTTTAAGTATATTGCTTTGCTACAAAAACTGATGTGCTCCTGGAAGGAGGAGGGGTTATATAGGGAGTGAACTTCCTAGATTGGGTATACCAGTGTCCATCACCTGAAGGTGCCTATATACCCATTAAGTTATTACTTAAGGCTCTGTGTCCCATGATGTACTCCAAGAAAAGGATTTTACAGGTAAGCTATTATAAAAATCCTAGTCCACAATATACCATTAAAAATACAAAAAAGGGACAATAATGTGCTTGAAAAATATGTAAGGACACAACTATAAAATGATGAAGAGATAAAGGATCCTAAGTTAAGTGGGTAAAATAAATATCCATAGAGATATATACATGATACCTAACTTAAATTTAGAGGTTACAAGAAAAAAAAAAAAAAACAAATACAGTAATACCTTGGATCATAACTGGTTTCGGAAACGTGCTTGTGATCCAAAGCACTCGTATATCAAAGCAAATTTTGCCATAAGAAATAATGGAAACTCAGATGATTCGTTCCACAACCATTTGTAACCATATTGCTAAACTTAGAGGCACAAAAGACACAGGTTTTTGGCGCACTCCAGCTGGGGTTGTTTCTGTGAAAAGTTCTGAACAGTGTAATGTAAAAAAAGTGTAATGACACTCACAATGTTAAAAACAATATCCAGCGTTAAGAAGTCTGGTGCTCATCCGTGTAAAGCCACTGGTGTATACATGGCCAGAGGTCCAGCGGCACTAGGGTTGCCACATCATTCCTTTAATCCAGGACACATATGAATTACACAGGTTCTGAGGCTGATTTAATGCAGATAAGGCACCAAGTGAGTTTAATTACCACCTTAATCAGCCACAGAACCTGTGTAATTAATGTGTCTCCTGGATTAAAGGGATGATGTGGCAACCCTAAGCGGCACTGGTGGCTCCCAGCACTTCCTGGAGAACTTGAAGACACTCTGAGAAACTGGGGAACTGTTGACGTCACTTCTGGGTGCTCTGAACGAGCGCAACCCCCCGCCCCACCCTGCTGGGATTGTCTGTGAGTTCTCCAGGAAGCCCTGGGAGCCACCAGAGCTCCCAGACCTCTGGCCACGTATACACCAGTGGCTTTACGCGGATGAGCACTAGACTCCTTAACGCTGGATATTATTTTTAACATTGTGAGTGTCATTCCACTTTTTTTACATTAAAACTGTGATCATACTACACTTATATGGCACTGCTCGATGCTTCTCGTATTACAAGGCCTCACTTGTATATCAAGTTAAAATTTTAAAAAAAATGTTGCGGGGTGCATGCGTGGGACTCCCGGGAAGACGCTCTAACCGAGTAACCGAGAGCTCAGCACGGCTCCAGCCCTTATCAGCCCCCCGAGCCTGCAGATCGAGCGGGATCCTCTCGAAACTGACCACCACTCCTCACGGAAGACCCAGGCTTCGACTTGCATGCCGAGCGGCTCCAAAAAGAGGGAAGTTAGCCGCCAGCTGGACTTTAACCTGGCGGCCCCTGCACCATCCAAGATGGCGGCCGTGGCGCCCACACAAGGAGGCATGGAGGATCAAGACTCCATTGCAGACCCTCCATCCCCAAACCAGCAGCCGAATCCCTTGCTGGCAACACCTGTGAGTACCTGCACCCCCCCAAGGGATCTCCCCAGCCTCCACCGAAACCCTACTGAACAGGACATTAGGGGATCTTCTCCACACTCCCATGCTGCACTCCCCCTTAGGCCTGGCAGGCTCCCAGCAAACCTCCCCCATGCAGCCAATCCAGACCCCTGACATGAATCAACTGCTGCATAGCTTTTCTGAAATGCTGGCCGCAGGCCTTGCTCAAAATGCCCTGCAGAAAACAGCCACCATTAAAGCTGACTTGCAGAGCTTGGGAGCTTGCATGGACGCTATTGAGCAGGTAGTGGATAACACGGCCGCTTGCACCACCCAAAACACCACCTGCATCCAAACGTTACAAGACCAACTGGAAACTGCGCTAGCCAAATTAGATGATTTGGAAAACAGAAGTAGGAGATATAATTTCCGTAAAAGGGGGATCCCTGAATCGGTCACGGACATACCTAGCTCTGTCAAACTCTTCATTAAGGAGCTTATACCGGACATCCAGGGACATAGACTCGAACTTGACAGAGCACATAGAGCCCTACAGCTCCCCCATCAAGATGGCCTCCTGAGGGGCATCGTAGTCAAACCCAATTACTATGGCGTTAAAGAGGACATTAGAAAGAGGAGAAAAACCCGCAACCTAGACAGCCTCTCTTTCCAAGGAAACAAGATCCACATTTTTGCGGGTATTTCCCCTACCACTATCCAAAAGCGGAGATCCCTTAAAACCCTCCTTGAAATTCTCGCTCAGAATTCCATCAAATACTGGTCATTCCCTTTCCGCATCCAGTTTCTTTTCAGAGACAAATCATATGGATTCACCAACTTTCATGATGGCGAGCGTTTGCTGCTGCAACTAGGAATTATCTCCCAGGAACTAGCTCCTCTGCAACCAGCAGACAAGTCAAGCTCCACCAAGCGACCCCCTCCAGGTAGCCCTCTGACCCCGCTGTGGAACAAACAACTACCAAAGAGACACCGAGACTCTCACCCTCCGAGACGAGTGGCTCTCCCTTTACTCCTGGACGGGATGTGTTACTCCTACTTTTTGGGCTGGATGTTTACCCCACTCGTGTGTGTGTAGTGGGTAGCCCTACACAAGTTTGACTATTGACGTTCTCGTTAGGCCTTTGGCCTCATTGTATTGGGCCCCATTAGCCCCCTTAATGGCTAACTGGGATACCTAACTTTGCTCTTGCCTCCCACCCTGGCAGTGGTGGAATCTGCCTTACAATGGCTATTTTCACAAAGTTATGCTCCTTCTAGTTACCTCAACCCTAATGTTCTGCCTACCACCCTCCCCTTACTTCCCTGCCTACCACCCCTCCCTTCCTTCCCTCCCTCCCCCTGCAGGGATCCCCATTCTCTCCAGTTAATGTATGGTTTCCTTATTGTTGCCTCGCACCAGAGTGCTCCTCATTATACCCATTCCTTTTTTGGTCCCACAGTAATACTTTGCCCCATAAGGGGACCTGACGGCCGGAGCGGCCCAACATGCCACCCTTTCTGTTGTCACGCAGAGGGACTCACCTCCCTGTGGTGACACCAGGTAAACAACCCTTTTTGAGGTTGTATCCTCTCCGAGTTCACCCTTACCGGGGGACTTGGACTAGGACTCGGCTTGCCAGTCCTGTAGCTACAATACCAGACTGCATATTTTTGTCTTGTACTAATCACTTATCTTCTCACACTCACTATTCTCTCCTCCTCTGTCCCTCTTTCTACCCCTCCCATGTCTCTTCTCCAATCCCCTACCTACCTCATCTACATTCTCCAGGAACCTTTGCGGAAAACACCTTCCAATCTAACCACAGGGCTCCCACAGGTGACCAGGTCCTCAAAGGACGATACCCGATCTCCAAAGGCAGAGGTAAGCTTCCCTCATACATTGCTACCTATCTCTGATGCCCATGGCTGACTCGAACAACCACCATTTATCTCTAAAGATCGCCTCACATAATACACAGGGACTTAACTCCAAACGCCGGAAGGCATTTCAAATTTACCACGCCAGAAGCCTTGATATTGTCCTACTCCAGAAGACCCATTTTCCCGCCAGCTATACCCCCTCCTTCCTCCACCGTAGCTTCCCCACTTTTTATTTGCCAAATGCAGACTCCAAAAAAAGGGGGTGGCCATACTTCTTGCTAAACGAATTCCATTCGTTCACACACACACAGTCAAAGACGAAGACGACAGATATATACTCATCAAAGGGCTTATTGAAGGGGTAATGTACTCCATCTCCTACTATGCCCCTAACCAAGGCGAAGCGCGCTTTTTCGCCTCCATGCTATCAACCCTTTCCCCACATCTGGAAGGCAGAACAATTTTAGGGGGCGACTCCAATATCACATTCGATCATATGCTACACAAATCAATTCAGGACAGACACTATCTCAAAAAACTACCTAAACAGAGCCTCAGTATAGCCCGTCTTCTTCTTGACCTGGTCCTAATTGACTTTTGGAGGGAACTAAACCCCACAGCCAAGGACTTCACACACTACTCTGCACTGCATAAGACGTAAGCCAGAACTGACCACATCTTTATCCCCAACTCGGAGATCCACACAGCGACACACGCTACTATACATGAAGTACCTTGGTCGGACAATTCTTTGGTGACCCTTAGAACCACTAGCTCCCTGTCTCCTCCTGCCCCCCCCCCCAGTGGCACCTAGGTAAATCCCTCTTATCCAATCCAGTCCACTGTAACATGTTGGAAAAAGACATTCGGGAATTTTTCCTCCTTAACGATACCGGGGACACGACCCCAAGCTCCCTATGGGGGGCTCACAAAGCTGTCTTAAGGGGAAAAATGATCCAGCTTGAGTTCAAACTTAAAAGAGAAAGGAAAGCAGATGTGGAGGAACTCAAAAAAGAGTTTAAATCACTTAGCAAATCCCATATGAATAACTCTACATCCGATACCCTAGCCAAATTAGAATCTGTCCGAGTCGCCCTGAATTTAGCTCTGACGTCCAACGCAGATAAGCACCTTAGCTGGTCGAGCGGCAGGTTCTATTTGCAGGCCGGCAAAATTGGCCCACACTTAGCAGCCAAACTCTCCCCCAAAATAAAAACTTTCTCCCTCCCGAAAATCAAATCCCTGTTAGGAGCCTTAACCCAGAACCCCCAAAAAATCCTGGAAACCTGTCATTCCTTTTACTCCAAACTCTTCTCTGCACCCAACCCGAACAACCCCGACTCCATTAACTCTTTCCTGGAAGACATCGCCATCCCAAAATTCTTGGATTCCCATCGTTCTATTATGGAATCACCCTTCCAGGTGGAAGAAGTCCGAGAGGTTATCAAGAATCTCAAAACAGACCCTGCCCCAGGCCCAGAAGGTTTCTCTGCTCATTATTATAAATCATTCTCTGAGGTCCTCTCTCCTCGTCTGGTCCGTCTCTAAAAATCCCCACGTGAGGGTTCCCCCCTGGAGCCGGCAGCCAACCTAGCATATATATCTGTTATTCCCAAACAAGGCAAAGATCCCAGCGAAGTGGGTAACTATAGGCCAATCTCATTAATCAATAATGATTTAAAGATTATGACCAAAATCCTAGTAAATAGAATGACCTCATTTATAGATGCTTACATCCATAAGGATCAGGTGGGTTTCATCCCCGGGAGACAGGGGCCGGACCAGATTAGGAGAGCGGTAGATTTAATCTCCCTCGTGCAATCCTCCTGGGATGGAGGCCCTTCCTAATCAGGATATGTCCTCTCCATAGACCTCCAAAAGGCCTTTGACACGGTCACCTGGCCATACCTTTTTACCATTCTACAAAAATGGGGCTTTGGCCCGGAATTTCTCAGAACCCTGACATCTCTTTACTCCTCCCCAAAAGCCCGAATTAAACTGCAGGGTCACCTCTCCGACCAATTTCCAATCCTGAAAGGTACCAGACAAGGCTGCCTCCTTTCCCCCATCCTCTTTGCCATTGCGATAGAAACGTTAGCTCTGGCTGTCAGACAACACCCGGATATTCACGGAGTAAAATGTGGTCAACGGACTCACAAATGCACCCTTTTTGCTGATGACGGTCTTCTGTTCATCACTTCCCCTCTCATCTCCACTCCCAACATACTCCAACTCCTCAAAACATTTGGTTTAGTTTCGGGCCTTCACCTTAACATGTCCAAATCAACTGCCCTCAACATTTCAACTCCCCAAGACCTAGTGGATAGACTTAAAAATCACTTCCCCTTCTCCTGGAGCACCTCCTCTCTTCCCTATCTAGGTGTATTTCTTACTTCGAAAATCGAACTCCTGCACCATCACAATAACCCCCCTATGCTCAAGAGACTGTCGGAAGACCTCTCGCAATGGTCCCTCTATAAAATATCCTGGCTGGGGAGAGTAAATGCGGTCAAGATGACCCTGCTACCCAAAATCCTGTACCTCTTTCGCTCCCTTCCTATACCCATTAAAAAGCGCCTCCTAGACAAACTACAGTCAGCAATTATTCGGTTCATCTGGGGGGGTAAGGGACACCATCTGTACAGATCAAGGAAAAAAGGGGGTCTGGGACTACCTAACTTATGGTGGTATTATCAAGCTGCCCAACTCTGTCAATTCTCAGTTATTTACTCCAAAGGCCCAAAACCAGAGTGGGTGGACATAGAAAGACATAGAAAGACAGGCAACTCCCAATCACACTCTAGATTTCTTAATCTGGAGACCACAGAAAGATAGACCCCCAATCCTATCCCCCACACTGTCTCATTCAATGGCCCTGTGTGACACACTGCATTAAAGACATTTCTTGACCTTGGCTTGGCACTCTCTGGCACACATTTTCCACAACCCCCAATTACCTCCGGGTCTAAATATCAAGACTTTTAGGTGGTGGCTCGACAAGGGCCTCTA
The DNA here is from genome assembly GCA_037952925.1 of Lithobates clamitans. NCBI lineage: Eukaryota > Metazoa > Chordata > Amphibia > Anura > Ranidae > Lithobates > Lithobates clamitans. Next base: position 19,920,164 of record JBBGZY010000449.1, read on the forward strand.
CAGAATAGAGCAATACTTTAACAGCAACGACCCCATCTCAATCAACTACTGCATTTCCAAATTGGACATGCCATCCTCGAAAACATTCCGCTATAACCAGCTGTTACATTTCTTACACCTGGTTTGGAAAAGTTCTGACACCCTGGTTTCTGTAACTCAATACGAGCTTTGGTGCTCCTCAGCCACGAGCGTGAAGGGGGGAATCTCCCTTATTTACTCAGCGTTAGCTGATCCCCTGGGGGAAGAGACCTATATGTTGAAGTGGGAGCTAGACCTGCAGTTTGAGTCGGACCTGGATACATGGCACACGAATTTCGCCTGCTCCTACAGGAGAATACTTAATAACTCCCTTGTGGAAGTGGACCTCAAAATCATTTCCCGATGGTATTTGGTCCCCCCCATCTCACCAAATTCTATCCTCAATCCTCTCCTCACTGTTTTAGAGGGTGTGGCCATGTAGGCTCCCTCCTCCACACATTTTGGGAATGTCCCAAAATCAGAGGGTACTGGAACAGAATCTTCAAGCTCATTCGAAAGTCCACTGGATACGCAGTAAAACAAGATCCCACCATTGCTCTTCTCAATAACCGAATCCCGGATGTACCCAAATTGACCCTCTCCCTAATCCACTTTATCCTCCTGGGGGCCAAGATAACAATAGGCCGCTCATGGGCTCCTTCTGCTAGACCAAACAGAAGATCTCCTGGATAATGTCGCAGGAGAAAATCTCTAATGCGATTTTGGACACATCAGAAAAATTCAGACTCACATGGGAGCCCTGGGCTAAGTATATAGGAATCTCTATACGCCCCTAAAACGCAGAAGCCCCTGTAAGCCATCTCAAGTCGTATAGCCCTCCAGTCTCCTCTCCCCTCCACGTAGGTCCCTGCCCTCCTCATTCCTCCTATCCCATTTGTACTTCTCCTGATCCACTCCTTACCCCCTTCTCCCCCTCTCTCTGTCTCTTTCTTCCCCCTTTCTCCTCATGCTCAGCCTTAGATTGAATCAACCTACCACACGGTCTGAAGTAAGCAATACTCCAGAATGATATTCCAATCAAATGGTCTGACCCATGTGAGAACAAGGGGGAATCTCCCTTCCCTACCTTGATAACCTAAAACTATCCATGTCACATTACTCTTGTTATCAACAGGCTCACCTTTTTGATTGCACTCCCATGGGGGTTTGATAGTTCGGTCAGAAGAGCGGCTTAGCCCTCCCCCTGTAGTTTTTGGTCGTTCCCCCAGTTGGCCCATGCACAGCAGGCTCCCATTTGGGGTGCATGGATCGGACTGGGGAGGGTCCGGAAACAGAGCCCTTCAGTTTCACATTTATATTCACCTACACCACAGCTGCAAGTAATTTTGGGGATGTCTATGAACAGCAATTTTCAAGTCTTGTCACAGATTCTCAACTGGATTTAGGTCTGGAATTTGACTGGGCCATTCTAACACATTAATATGCTTTGATCTAAACCATTTCATTGTAGCCCTGGCTGTATGTTTAGGGTCGTTGTCCTGCTGGAAGGTGAACCTCCGCCCCAGTCCCAAGTCTTTTGCAGACTAACAAGTTTTCTTCTAAGATTACCCTGTATTTGGCTTCATCCATATTCCCATCATCTCTGAGCAGCTTCGCTGTCCCTGCTAAAGAGAAGCATCCCTACAACATGATGCTGCCACCATCATGTTTCCCAGTGGGGATGGTGAGTTCAAGGTCATGTGCAGTGTTAGTTTTCCAACACACATGGTGTTTTGCTTTTAGGCCATAAAGTTCAATTTTGATCTCATCTGACCAGAGCACCTTCTTCCACATGTTTGCTGTGTCCCCCACATGGCTTCTCACAAACTGCAAACAGGACTTGCCCTTTTTTGGCCTTCTTTCAACAATAGCTTTCTTCTTGGCACTTTTCAATAAAGGCAAGATTTGTGGAGTGCACAACTAATAGTTGTCCTGTGGACAGATTTTCCCACCTGAGCTGTGTATCTCTTCAGCTGCTCCAGAGTTACCATGGGCCTTTTGGCTTCTTCTCTGTATAATGCTCCCCTTGCCTGGCCTGTCAGTTTAGGTGGATAGCCATGTCTTTGTAGGTTTGCAGTTGTGCCACACTCTTTCCATTTTTGGATGATGAATTGAACAGTACTCCGTGAGATGTTCAAAGCCTGGGATTTTTTTTATAACCTAACCCTGCTTTAATCTTCTCCACAACTTTATACTTGACCTGTCTAGTGTGTTCCTTGGCCTTCATGATGCTGTTTGTTCACTAAGGTTCTCTAACAAACCTCTGAGGGCTTCACAGAACAGCTGTATTTATACTGAGATTAAATTACACACAGGTGGACTCTATTTACTAATTAGGTGACTTCTGAAGGCAATTGGTTCCACTAGATTTTAGTTAGGGGTATCAGAGTAAAGGGGGCTGAATACAAATGCACGCCACACTTTTCACATATTTATTTGTAAAAAAAACCTTCTACTTCACAATTATGTGCTGCTTTGTATTGGTCTATCACTTAAAATTCCAATAAAATACATTTATGTTTTGGTTGTAACATGACAAAATGTGGAAAATTTCAAGAGGTATGAATACTTTTTCAAGGCACTGTTTTAGTGACTGTTCAAATATCACAGGTTGGGGAAATCACTTGTAAAATGACTAATGGGCAACGCAATATACTCATGAGCCTTCCAGGTTAGATGGTGCCTAAGTCAGCTGGGAAGAGGGGCGATGGTCTTGTTGCCGATTCGGGGGATACCTGCTGCCAAAGATCTTGATGGGTCAAGCAGGTAAGGGTAGGTACTGGATAATTTGGCCAAGGCTCCATCTCAACTGCAGGAATCCCAAGCAAGGCAGTAAAACCCTCCAGGTCAGCAGGAGAAAGAAAAAAGATCTTGACATTACTGTGGGCCATCGGAGATAAGGATATCTCCAATGAAATGGTATCCCTGCTTCAGTAAGCGCTCTTTTGAGTGGACATAGTGCTTTATGTTTAGCTAAGTTGCGATATTTTAGCCCCACCAAAATCGAGTGTACCTATGGAGGGAGCCTTCGCCATTATCTCATCTTTAATGAAAAAATTGTGAACCCTAAAGAGGACATCACGTGGGTTTGGAAAGTTGGATTTGCATGCTCCTGGAGTCCTATACACCCTGTCAGTTTTCCTATGATCAGTGACAGGCCTTTCTAAGAGCATATCAAAGATGACAATCATAGTGGGCTTCAGATCCTCAGGTTCGGACTCCTCAGGGATTCCCCTGATGTGGATGTTGTTCCTTTGGTTTCTGTGTTCAAGATCATCTACCTGAGTCCACAGCACTTGTATAGCAGTTGTTGTTGAGCCATCTGCTGGAACTCTGTCACCACAGTGGTTACAGGAGAGAAAGCAGTCTCTATGTAGTCAAACCTCTGGTGGAAAGTTTGAAGACATTTATCTCTTATGAGCAGCCTCAAGCTGATAGAACAATGTCTCCATATGTTGCTTTGTTGGGTTCTGGCAGGTCATGAGCTTCTCATTCTTCACTGTGTACAAAAGTTGCTTTGTTTTTACCAAAATAAGCAGGGGGAGGGGATGTCGATGATGTGGGTGGAGATGCCAGAGCACAACATTCACACGTAGACGCCATCTTAGGCTGGAAACTGCGGAGGGTTCTGTGGCAGGAGAAGAAGGTTTCAATTTCCTGTGTACCGGTTATCGGGGCCTAGAGTCTTGCGAGTGTGATCTCACCTTATATTTTACATCTGCCTGTAAAAGTTCATACATTTCTGAAGTTTGTAGAGTTATGTATATGCTGCATGTACACACTACATACTACTAATTGGAAGGGTGGCCCTTTGGGGGTATTTAACATGCACTTGGGGAAGCAACTGATCACTCCTGCGCTGCATTCCTGCTGGAGGACGTGGTATACACTTCCTATCTCTGAGCCGGTAAGAATTTTACTAAGTCATAGGTGCGGTATCTGTATCTGTGTAACACTCAGTTATTTAGGAAGTGGTCTGCCGCATATGGTGGCGGCCTGTTTATGTCTAATATGCTGGAAGTACCCCAGTCCAGGCCTGTAACAATTTGTCAGTTAGCTACTCCTTTTCTATTTTTGCCTTAAGCTTATGCACCCTTCCCGGGCACTACTGCATCCAAGGGAGAGCAACATTATCCCTGGATACCTATCCTACATACGGTAGCCGTGGCCAGTATTGTTACTAATTATTATTACTTATTACACTGTATGCGTTACTGAGCCAGTATTTTGCTTATATATATATATATATATATATATATATATATATATATATATATATATATATATATATATATAAATATATTGTGCCTTATTTTCAGATCAATTGTTACATAGCATCATCAATAGAAAACTCTGATTGGAAGGTCCTCTGCACCCCAACACTGGGGGTGTTCCTTATATAGGTCTATGGCTACACACCCTACATGGTCTGCTATTGTGTTTGACTCATTCCTTACAAATGCTTTTATCAATATAGGATTGGATCTCCAAGGCCTCAGTGTCCCCTGCTTTCTCCTTGCAGGCGGTTGCCTTATTCTCCCTGCTCTTGAAGTGTTAATTACATACACAATTTTGAGTGCTGGGCAGAAAAACAGAATCCTCGAACCTTGTTTTTAATTGAAACATGGTATGTCTAGGTATAACACCGTTTGATTGACTGTAATGCCGCGTACACACGATCGGAATTTCCGACAACAAATTTTCGATGTGAGCAGAAATTCCGACCGTGTGTAGGCTCTATTGGACATTTTCTGTCGGAATTTCCGACCACAAAAATTTGAGAGCTGGATCTCAAATTTTCCGTTGTCGTAAATTCCGAGCGTGTGTAGACAATCCCGATGCACAAAATTCCACGCATGCTCTGAATCAATTACGAGACGGAAGCGATCAGTCTGGTAAAACTAGCGTTCGTAATTGAGATAGCACATTTGTCACGCTGCAAAGTTTTTAATCTTTTAATGCAGCACATTCTCTTCTTCTTTATAATGCTAGAATAATAAAGTTGTTTTGCTGCTGATATTCACACAGAGTTCTGACAAACGGATTTCTTTATTATTTCTCATGATCTCCTGAATAATCTTTTTTTTTTTTTGTCGCCAGATCTCCATAATAATGTTTATTTTTTTTGTCAAGATCTCCTGATTTTTATTTTTTTTTCTGTTTTTTTTTCGTTTTATGTGTCAAGTTACCACAAGACCATTATTATGTTGTATTTTTTAACCTCTAAGAGATTGGTTGGTGTTGGTGTCCCTTGTTAATTTGACATTGTATTTTTGAAATGTACCTGCCTACTAACAAACTGTCCTTTTTGAACTAAAACACATAGCCAAGTATTTGTGCTAAAAAAAATAGACATTTATTAGGGGTCATAACTAAATAAAGAGGAAGGCAACGCTGGATAAACTGGTGAAATTGTCAAAGCCTTTGTACCCCAGGGCACACATCCACTATTTGACAGGCAAAATTGGTAGCCTGAGGAGTCCATTTAATAGGGAGCACAATCTGGTCCAGGACTCCGAGAGATCAGGAACAGCAGCAGATGATATATATGTCCCGAGGCTGTGGTCTTACAACAGCCTGCGCCTTTTGCCAGACCAGACTCTCAAGACTTCCTTGCACGCTTCCTTCCATGCTTGCTTCCGGGCTGTGGCTCTGGTGTTGGAGTTGTGGCAGGAGGTGGAGGAGGTGGAGGAGGATGGTCCAACTCACACAGGTGGATTTTGCTTGTGAGTTTGCCCCTCAACCCTTATTTAGGGCCAGATAGATCACTTCCTCACAAATGAGGCATTGGCCCACATCCATTTCCTGCATTTTGCTGGCTACCATGCAGGCATAGGCCTCTTGAATATTGGGGGTGGTTCTAAGGGCCGCAGTAGCCTCCCGAATAAAGAAAGCGCTGACTCCTCCACGTTCCTCCCCTTCCTGGTACTTTTTGTTGGTAGGCGGAGGGGAGGATTAGGTCAGGCTACTGGGCACAGCCACCTCCTGGCTGCCACTTACCCCGCCTCCTCCTGGCTGAGACGTTCCACGGCCATCTCCTGGCTGTGACTTTCCACGGCCTCCTCCTGGCTGAGACTTTCTTGTGTATGAAAATGGGATATAGTTTTAGTTTTTTGGTCATCAATCACACACAATTTCAAGCTCATGACTGTTGCAAATTGAATGTTAACAAATAGAAAAGACTATCATTCTGATCCCCGCATTTTTCATTCTTGTCCTAATCATTTTTGGCTACTATTGTCTATTGTAAACCACTTTGTTAATTCCAAAATTAGTGATCAATACTAACATCTAGTTAACATCATTCAATTTTTGGACAAGAAATATGTTGAACAATGCTATACCTGGCTCAAGCTGGGCTCCTCCACATCTTCCTGGGTGGAAGGCCCAGGTTGTATGTCGGAAGCCTCATCTGAGGTGGAAGGAAGTGCGGAAGGAAGAGTGGAAGGAAGGGTTGAGAGTGATGGCCTGATTTCACTCTGGTCTGACAAAAACCACAGTCTGTCATAGTACCAGAGCCTGGGGACATAAACGTCATCTGCTGCTGCTCGGGATCTCTTGGAATCCTGGACCTTTTTGCACTCCCTATTATATGTTCTCTTCAGGCCACCAATTTTGCACTACAAATAGGGGATGATTGCCGTGGGAATCACCCACTTCACCAATTATAGCAATTGATCCAGCTCTGCCTTCCTCTTTATTTTACTTACTATAAAAAGGGTGTTTCACCTGCCAAAGACAGGGCAGCTCCCAGTATTTATCAATTAAGTTGGTGAGGAAGTCATGATCATTGAATCTATCCATTTTATCTGCAAGACACAACACAAGACAAACCCTAATGTCAGGCTAAACTCTCCTAAACTTGTCCCATTATAGGCCTCAATCTATAAGCAGTTTAGGCCACTGATGCCCCAAGTTAAAATGGTACCTTCATTAGCACGATCGGCACTTACGCTACTCCGTCCTCCGCTCACAGATCGTATGTACGACGCACGCGTGTACGTACGTGCGTTTATATACATTGCACATGCGTAAAACTCCGCCCGCCCCTGACCTTCTTTCTAGTATATTCCCCGCCCCTTCTCTTTCAGAGCTCATGGTGAAGAAAGAGCAAGTGCACGCAGAGTAGAGCAGCAACGAGGAGGACGACAAAAGCCCGGAGCCACAAACTTCCCGATCCAGGAGATTTAAGGCCTCAAATATGTAGTTTGTAGAGATGGTGGACATCTTGAAGAGGGCCGACTATGATGGGAAGCATGGACCTTACCCAAACCCAAATGTGAGAAAGGCCAAGATCATGGCTAAAGGTGTGAAAAGTCTGCAGAACAATTTTGGGGTACGGCGATCCAAGGATCAACTGAGGAAACGATGGTCAGACCTCAAATTGAGGGAGCAGAATCAGTACAGAAGAATCAAGAGAGTGCTACAAAACAGTAAGTATTTTGTCGTGTGTTCCTATTATTATTATTACATTAATGCTGCTCCATGTGCTTTTCATGTTGTACAGTTTAAAATGGCATTTAAAATGGCAAGTTTCAGGTTCGTGGGCACAGTAATCGTTCGTAGTAAACATCGTTCGTTCGCTCACTAATACAATGTTTTTGGCAGATGCAGATTAACTACATTTGTTCATGCCTATTTGTCTTAAAAGAAGTTTGTTGTCTAGATGGGTTTGTAACTAGAATGAAATGCAAACTTGATTCAGTGTAAGGAGAGGACACTCAGCAGCTGTTTACACATCTGGATGCAGGAGCACTAGTGTGGGACACCAGAACACCCTTTTTAGGGTGTCCCACACAGGTGCTCCAGTGGATACTAGGGGTGTCTCCATGTGTGAAACTTGCACAAAACAGGTAGGTATTCTAGCTTTAGAAAGGGAAAAAAATAATGTCTTCAGCTTGGAACTCTGCCAAAACAGACAATTGTACGCCACTTCCAGGCAATGTTTCATATTCCTAATGGTGAAAAAATTATTAGACCCCAGCGCTTATGGTGAAAATGAAAAATGAGAAGCTGCAGCCTCTATCAATAAATTCACCCTAAGGTGAATTTAGAACAAATGTGAAAAAGAGGGGATAGGTATGGCGCTGCTCTTATTAAGAGGTGACCTACAACTTCTAAATACTTGAGGGGTGTGTGTCACGGGTGCATTTAGTGCAAAAAGTGACAATAAAAGCGCAGGAAAAATAAATATTTGTATATTCACAAAAATCCACAAAAAAATCCTGATGTGTAAACTTCCTAACTGCTTATATATAATGCATATTGTTATGTTCAAACGAAAATAAAATAAACACAGTCCTGCGAAAAACCTGCAATTCAAAGCAATTCAAATTTTGCACAGGACTGTGTTTATTTTATTTTATTTTCATTTGTGCATAATAATATGCATTATATATAAGCGGTTAGGAAGTTTACACAGTAGGATTTTTTGTGGATTTTTGTGAATATACAAATATTTATTTTCTTCACTTTTATTGTCACTTGTTGCACTAAATGCACCCGTGACACACACCCTTCAAGTATTTAGAGGTTGTAGGTCACCTCTTAATAAGAGCAGCGCCATATCTATCCCCTCTTTTTCATACTCCTAATTCTGTCCTCAAATATCTGTGTGCTAAGTATACCTATTTTTTAATTCGCATAGGGGAGAAAAGACTTGTGTGTTCAAAAAAAATGAAGAACATCATTGTTGTTTTAGGCAGAATCTAAAACACACAAAAATTGTACAGTTTTGTTGTGTAAATTTTTCTTTTAAATCAAGTTTTAAAATATTTTAAAAGCCAAATTTTGAACATGCACACAATGTGTCAACATGTGCTATCTGCAAATCACGGGATATCAATATACGCGCTTTGTGGGTGCAACCCCTTCCTCGCAACTAAAGTAGATGAAAGGAAGGGGTTGCACCCCTGAAACATGTTCATTGATACCCCATGATGGGAGCTAGCACATGTTGACATTAGGCATGGGATCAGGAGAGAAATCCACATTTAAACTCGCAATTTGTGTGCATCTTCAAAAATTGGCTTTTACGGGGGTGACATCATCCATCTGATGAAGATAATATCAACACAGTTTGGACATACTAATGTCTGATATTGCCTTCACTTTGTCAAAGTTGAACTTTGTAAGTTCCTGAGTTGTGTATGTTTTATGGTTTTAAACATACCTGTTGTTTTTTTTAATCAAAAAGGTTTTTATTGTTCATAAAAACAAACAGTATAGGCAAAGAATGATACACAATGTATTGCATTCAGACATAGAAACATTGAAATGGTCTATCCAGTAATCTTAATTGCACCAACAAATATTTACAGTACACACTTTGCTCACTTTCCCTTCACTCAGAGTGCCTTGAGTGTATTCCATCACATGTACCAAACCCGACCCCCTTTCCCCACTCTCCTCCCCCCGCTCCCCTTTAGTCATCCTACAATCAGTCAGTCAACCAACTGGATGACTCCCATTATATTGTCAAAATTTATATGTCTCTAAACAGTCTCATCTGAACCAGTTCCATAGGACTTAAACCAGGAGTAGCAAGCCATGCATCCCATAATCTCTCAAACTTCTCAGCGTTCCCCCTATGTTTATATATGTATCTTTCCATTATGAGTGTCGTACCCATGTGCTGTATCCATGTTTTTACCTTGGGCGGTATAGCTGATTTCCAGCTCATAAGTATGGATTTCCTTGCCTGAAACAGTGCTCTGGCAAACGCCACTCTTGTCCCCTCCTCTGCTATCACCCCCTCCAGAACTCCAAGCAAGCATCTTAGTGGTTCCAAAGGGACGCTGGTCTGGAACACCCTGTTAAGCATGTCCAGAACCCCTGTCCAAAATCTGTGGAGTTTGGGGCAACGCCAGAGGAGGTGAATCAGATCTCCAGGCACCGTTTTACATCTATTACACATTGGGTCTGATGCCCTGCCCATTTTGTAAAGCTTCACAGGAGTGTAATGCACTCTTAGCAATATATACAGTTGGGACACCTTCTGCAACATATTTAGGGAACACGTATTGACCACCTGCAGTGCCTCTTCCCACAATTCCCCTGCAATAGGCCTCAAGTCCGCCTCCCATTGTATCACTGCTTTCGTGGGGTGCCCCTCTAGGAAGGATGAGAGCAGCATTTTGTAACATTGGGAGATTATACCTTTCGTGTCTGGTGCATCCTGCAGCAGGTGAAACAGCGGAGTGGGAGACTGAACCCACTCCACTGCATCCCCCTGCGCTCTAACAGCATGCTGTAATTGCAAGTAGTAAAATAGCATGTTTGACGGTATTGCGTGATTAGATTGCAGGTCACTAAAGGAAAGGAGAGCCCCATTGTGAAAGACTTGTCTTAAATGTGTTATACCCAGGAGACGCCACTTGGGCCCCTGCTGAATCTTGGCTAGCTCAGTGTAGGTGTTGTTTCCCCATAGCGGGCTATATACCATGTACCCCTTCACATTCTGAAGTTGTTTATTCCCTACCTTCTGAAGGAGTGAAAATGTGGGCATTTTCTTGTTGGGTTTTTGAAACTGCTGGGCCTCTAGTCCCTCGGGGATTGAATCAGCCCCCGAGCCAAGTAACATGAGTCTAGCCGATGAACGTACAGGCAAGGGTGTCATGGCTCCTATCAGGTGCCTATCAGGTGCTGCTAGATAATATATCCAAGGGTTGGGTAAGGCAAAGCCCCCCCCCTTGGGTATTGCAGCTGCTCCAGTTTGATCCTGGGGGGTTTAGTGTGCCATAGTGATAATCTGAAAAGAGAATTAACTACTCTGAAAATTTTTAGTGTAAGAACTACCGGTGTGTTGTGGAGTAAATATAACAGTTGTGGCATTAGAATCATCTTGATAAGGTTCGTTTTGCCTGCCAGGGACATTTTAAGTTTGTTCCATATATGTATATATTTTATCTCTAAACCGAGTCAAAAGGGGATAGATGTTCAGCTTGCAAAAGTCAGTCACTATGGGGGAGATATTAATACCTAGGTATTTAAAGGAAGACACTATGGGAACCTGACACGAGGGTCCAGGGATCTCATCCAGAAACATTAATGCTGATTTGGACCAATTGATAGTAATAAGAGACATGACCTGAACCAAAGAGTCTTCTACGTCTGCCAGAAAAAGAAGCATGTCATCAGCGTAAAGCGTGATTTTTTCATGCAATTCGCCGAACACTTGATCTCTGGGCAATTTCGCACCTGGGATGAAAGGGGCTCAATCGCCATAGCAAAGAGTAGGGTGGACAGGGGGCATTCCTTGCCTGGTCCCCCTACCCAGTGTGAAAGCGTGTGATATCCTATCCGACATGCGTATTGCTGCCTGCGGTGTATCATATAACAATCTCACCCACTTAAGAAACCTGGTCCCGAACGAAAAACCTGGTTAGCACAGCCAATAAATACCGCCAGCCAACACTGTCAAATTCTTTATTGGCGTCAAGAGACAACAGTGCTCTATGGCCTGTCGAATCTGCTGGGGTCTGCATATTCAAGTATAACCTTCTAAGATTGGTTGCCGTAGAGCTCTTTGGCATAAAGCCCGCCTGGTCCGAGTGAATGACTGACAAAATTATTTTGTTAACTCTCATGGCCAGCATCTTAGCTAGTATTTTAACATCGCTTTGCAGCAATGAGATAGGTCTATAAGAACTAGGGTCTAAGGGGTCTTTACCTGCTTTGAGCAAGAGTATAATGTTGGCCCTCATCATGGTTGGGGGCAGTCTTCCTTAAAAGATGAGTTAAATACTTCAAGTAGTTTAGGTAAAATTACTTCCCCATACTGGGTGTACACCTCCATAGGGATCCCATCCTCCCCAGGGGCCTTGCAGGTAGGGAAGGAGGCAGCCACCTCCCTTAGTTCCTCAAGAGTGAGCGGGGCCTCCATCTCTACACACTCCTAATGAGAGATGGAAGAGCCACAGTGTCCATATAGCGTTGTAATTCCTCATCGGTGTAATCATCACAGGGTTTATATAAGTCAGTGTAAAATGCTGCTAGTTCTGCTATGATCTGCTCAGGGTCGTTCACCAGCCGTCCCTGAAGGCTACGAATAGCTCCTATGACAGGGGACGACTGCTGAGATCTGGCAATTCTCTTTCGTTCCGCGGTGGAGGTTCTCAAACGGTCCAGGGAGTCCTGTCCCGAGATCCAAGCCTCCCTTGCGGAATCAGATGGGTCAGTCACGAATGCAAGCTCCAGTTTCCCCACCTGGTCTTCAACCTGCTCTAACAAAGCCGACGAGTTGCGTTTCACAGCCGTAATTTCTTATAAAAGTGCCTCTGACAAGCCTTAAATGCATCCCATCTCAGAGTTGGATTAGTACACAACCTGTTAACATAAAAGTATTGTTCTATCTGTTGCACCACGTGCTCATGTGAGGGTAAAAGTTTTAGCCAGAAGGCATTTAGCTTCCACGGTGCTCTGGGCAAGGAGGAAATTGGATGGGTAGTCAGGTGAGCGACCAGCGGTGAGTGGTCAGAGACCCCCCTAGGGAAGTACTCCACCTTTGGGACCATGTGTAATAGTTGTGGGGATCCTATGCAAAGGTCAATGCGGGACAGTGACCCATGCGTTTTAGAGAAACAGGAAAATTGTTTAATTTCTGGGTGCCTGGCTCACCACACATCTATCCAACCCACCTCCTGGAGTAGCCGGCTACAAACAGTGCCTCTGCCCCCCAATGGAGGTATAGATGGAGGATGCCTATCCATTCTGGGGTCCAGGCAGCCATTGAAATCCCCCATAATCATAACTGGAACGTCAGGTTTGTCGACCAGGTATGACAGGAGAAGCTGTAAAATTTTCTAGAAAAAGGAGGTATATACACAAATGCAAATATCACCATCACAGTAAACACCTTGCAATACAGAAAAACATATCTCCCGAGTGAATCCACAGCTGCATCCATTTTCTGATAGGCCAAGGATTTATGCACCAGAACACTCACACCACGCGAGTATGTAGAGTGAGTGGAGTGGTACACCTTGCCCACCCAGGAAAAACGCAGGGAGCCCACTGTATCCCTCAAGAGGTGGGTCTCCTGGAGGCCCACTATTGCCGGTTTGAATTTTTTCAAATAGGAATTGATCATAGTGCGTTTCAAATGGTCATGAACCCCACAGACATTGCAAGTCACAACTGGAGTAGTAGCCATGGAGGGTGTGTAGAATCACCGCTTCTGATGTCCGTGTGCCACAGCGTCACATGCTGGGCCATTGAAAAGAGGAGAGCAAGATCAACCCGGGGGCACAATGCAGTCAGGAGGTGAGTCAACAGGAGCAGGAAGGGCAACTCATTTTGTTGGTGGGCAAGCAAAGATAGCAAACTCGGTGCACAGCGTATCATTGTGAGTGTTAAGAATGGTATGAACTGTCCTGAACAGATCCGTCGGGTGCGAGCAACAGTCCCGCTTGTGGCAAGTGAAAGTCGCCTCTCATACGCCTCCTTCCCAAGGTCTGTCAGGAAACTTGTGCCAACTGGGCACCAATTAACACGTCCCTTCAACTGGAACTCAATGTAGCTACAGGAGCCACTGCGGGAATAACTCCCCCACAGTAGCTCGGGTTCCAGCGTGGTAAAGTTTCTACTTTCAGAACCCCTATCAAATGCTAATTACGAAAAAGTATGCAAAGTTCCACTCTGTAGATGTTAGACCAGACATGTCTACAAATAACATACCGACTCAGTAGCGTGGAATACCGGACATCAATCTCCCATGTCTGCGTCTCTGCGTCTCCTCAAATCCTGTTAATTTCGGTCCAGCCAGTCTGCTGCATCTGTGGCTGTGTCAAAAAAGGTGGCCTGACCTCTGGCTGTGATACAAAGTTTGGCAGGATACAGCATTGCATATGTGACTTGGAGTCTCTGTAGACGCTTCTTCACCTCAGCAAACGTTATAGTGTACTGCGCCCCTTTCCCTGGCCAGTCGAAGTATAATCTCTCTATCTTTGTAATTTAAGAGCCTGGCAAGCATGGATCTTGGTGGGTTGCCCGCAGGATGGGGTCTAGGAGGTGTGCGATGCACCCTTTCCACTACGAACAGCTTGGTAAACGCCTCTTTGCCAAACATTTCTTGGAGCCATGTTTCTGTAAAGGCCGTAGGGTCCCTGCCTTACACCCTCTCCGGGAGACCCACAATTCGGACATTGTTCTGTCTTAGGCAGTTCTCAATGTCGTCAGTTTTGGCGTTCGCCTGTGCTGATTGTTGTAGTGCAGCTCTGGCATCTCTAGTGAGGGGGGCAACAAATCTTTCACCTCACTAATCCTACCCTCCACAGCTGTGGTCCTTTCCCTTATCTTCTGGAGGTCCTGTCTCATGAGGGACACTGTCTCTGTGAGACCCCCAAACTGCATCTTCAAGCCATCAACAGATGCTGTGCATCTTTGCACAGCACGTAGGATTTCAATCAGTGTGGGCTGTTGTGACTCGTCTTGCAATTCATCAAACAGGTCCAGGGTAAGGACTGGAGAGCTCTCTAAGGGAAGTGTGTCATCTAACACAGAGGCGCCATGCTGCCTGTGGGACCCATGTGCAGGAGTTTGTAGTGAGGGGGGAGAGGAGCAGCCAGGGCCCTGCAGCTTTTGGGTGTAATACAACATGTCTCTGGGCTGCTCCTTCCCCTGCTGCTTCTGGGCTTTAAGTGACTTACCGCCCGACTCCTGCATTTTGTCAGCTCCACGCGCCATTCTCTGAGGCAGAGGGGAGCCGGCGCCATCTTGGGCCTCCACGGCCGCCGCTGCTGCGGCTTCTTTCTCGACTTTGCGGTTCGTCATGGGCTCTGGTATGCACCGAATTGTACTCTCTGGCCGCATGGCAAGAAGGGCTGCGTCTCTGGAACGATTGTTGGTACTGGTTTGGTGCGGGATCAGGATCACCGGGGGATCAATAGTGGGAGCTCCATGTAGTGCGACCGCTTACATGCCCGTCCAGGCCATGCCCCAAAACATGCCTGTTTAACCACTTAAGGACCAGCCTCGTTTTGAATTTTAGGTGTTTACATGTTTAAAACAGTTTTTTTTGCTAGAAAATTACTTAGAACCCCCAAACATTATATATGTTTTTTTTCTAACACCCTAGAGAATAAAATGGCGGTCATTGCAAGACTTTTTTTTGCACCGTATTTGCGCAGCGGTCTTATAAGCGCACTTTTTTTGGAAAAAATTCACTTTTTTGAATAAAAAAAATAAGACAACACTAAAGTTAGCCCAATTTTTTTTTGTGAAATATAATTTTACGCCAAGTAAATTGATACCCAACATGTCACGATTCAAAATTGCGCCCACTCGTGGAATGGCGTCAAACTTTTACCCTCAAAAATCTCCATAGGCGACGTTTAAAAAATTCTACAGGTTGCATGTTTTGCGTTACAGAGGAGGTCTAGAGCTAGAATTATTGCTCTTGCTCTACCGGTCGCAGCGATACCTCACATGTGTGGTTTGACCACCATTTTCATATGCGGGCGCTACTCTCGTATGCGTTTGCTTTTGCAAGCGAGCTCGTCGGGACAGGGGGTTTTGAATTTTTTTTTTCATTTTTATTATTTATTTTACATTATTTTGTTTATTTTTACACTGTTTTTTAAAAAAAAAACATTGCGTCACTTTTATTCCTATTACAAGGAATGTAAACATCCCTTGTAATAGAAAAAAGCATGACAGGACCTCTTAAATATGAGATCTGGGGTCAAAAAAACCTCAGATCTCATATTTACACTAAAATACAATAAAAAAATAAATAAATAAAAGTCATTTAAAAAAATGACATGGAAAAAAATTTGCCTTTAAGAGGTGTGGGCGGAAGTGACGTTTTGACGTCGCTTCCGCCCAGCAGTGTCATGGAGATGAGTGGGCGCCATCTTAGCCTCACTCGTCTCCAGGCACAGCACAGAATAGGACGTGATCGCCTCCACCTCTACCGATGGCTCCGGTAAGCGGCGGAGGGCACCGTATTGCGGCGGGAGGGGGGCTCCTCTCCCGCCACCGATAAAAGTGATCTTGCGATGAATCCGCTGCAGGGACTACTTTTATCAGAAAGCCTGCCGCCACACGAAAACGGGGATACCGGGGTTATGGCAGCTAGCTGCTGCCATAACAACGATATTCACCAGTAAAGTTTGGACGTACATCGGCGTGCGGCGGTCCGGAAGTGGTTAACCCAAAAAAGGCTATTTGTAATGTCAAACCTAAAAATGTTATACAACAAATATGTTGGTTTGTTCAAAAACCCTTTTCTAACGCACATGCGAATGTCCTTTGAGTAAAATGTTTTATACTCAACAATGTGTGACTTCTTCTTTCAATACTCAATACCAGTTTTTAGAGTTGGTAAAGTTTGTAAAGTTGGTGTTTACAGTGACAATGGGGGTTATTTACTAAAGGCAAATCCACTTTGCACTACAAGTTTCAGTGCAGTTTCAGTGCAGTTTCAAGTGTACTTGCAGTGTATTTGCCTTTAGTAAATAACCCCCACAGTGCTCTAAAATTTGCTACAGTCAGGCCATTTTCGGGACTCAAAACAGTTAATAATTCATGCTGCTGAAAAGGATGTGTTTTTTTTAGCACTAATGCATTACATACATTAAAACAAAAATAAGGTGTGTGTGTGTAGCAGACCCACAACATAATAATTAGCTGAAGAAGAGATTGTTACCGCATTTATTAAATATATTACGTTTGCACTATTGAAGAAAATGGCCTAAAAGAAAAGCCCATTGGAGAACCTAGGAGACAGCTAAAAGAAACACAAGCAGTAAATCAAATGAAATATTATTTCAGTTTAAAAAAAAATGATTTTAAAATGTTTCTCAATGTTTTTCAAACTATTCCACCATGTGAATTGGCATCAGGAATAGGCGGAACCAGCTGGCGATTATGCCGAAAGCATTCTCCACCACTCTTCTGGCTCTGGCCAGCCGGTAGTTAAAAACCCTCTGGTCCGGGATGAGGGTACTCATGGGGAATGGCCGCATCAGGTGTTCACCAAGCCCAAAAATGTTTCTCAAACATTTGCTGGCATATCAATGGCCCCCCTACCCGCAAAGTATTCCAGATATTTTTTACGGACTTTGCGGGTGCTTTGGGGGGGCAAGCCAGGATGGCCAGCTTCAAGCACCATCAGGGTTCGCTGATCTGGCAATACTGTCTCAGGCCCAACTGAGGCCACATAGTTTGAAGCATTTCTCCTTAGAAAGTTGTGCATAATGCAGCATGCAAGTATGATATGGTTTATTTTGTATTCCGCCATGTGAATTGGCATCAGGAATAGGCGGAACTGGCTGACCATTATGCCGAAAGCATTCTCCACCACTCTTCTGGCTCTGGCCAGCCCATTGTTAAAAACCCTCTGGTCCGGGATGAGGGTCCTCATGGGGAATGGCCGCATCAGGTGTTCACCAAGCCCAAATGCTTCATCAGTGACAAAGACGAATGGTAGACCAGCCACATTGTCTTCTGCAGGTGGCAATCCCAAGCCACCACTCTGGAGCTGTCTGTAGAACTGGGTCTGGGCGATAACTCCACCATCTAACATCCAGCCATTCTTCCCCACGTCCACATAGAGAAACTCATATGTCGCTGACACCACCGCCAACATCACAATACTATTAAACCCCTTATAGTTGTAATAGTATGACCCCAAGTTGGGGGGTGGCATGATGTGGACGTGTTTTCCATCAATTGCCCCTCTGCAGTTGGGAAAGTTGGGAAAGTCCCACCGCTGGGCAAAGTAGGATGCCATAGTCTGCCTTTGGCGTTGAAGGAATCTGTGGAGTCAAACAAGAAAAAAAAATTAGTACTTTTGCACATAACATTGCAAGCAGATTAGACACAAACATTCTTGGCCAGCATCAGTATAACATTTATTTTAAGGAGTATTTAAAGACAAAAATATAAGGTCCACTTATCAGATTCCTCACTCCCTCTGATGGCCCATTTAAAAATTTTAGGGGGGGGGGTAGATGATTTGGACTGGTAACCGTCTCCACTTCATTGAGAGCTGAATGCATATAATGTGTGCTACTTTGGCCAGGCCCTCCTTACTTACACTATTGGCAGCCCACTGGACAGGTAAGAAGAGTCATAATACAAAAATATGAATACACACTGTACAAATTGAAGCACAATTTTTTTGAAAATTGACAATTTTTATTAAGTTTTTCATAATAGAACACATATAGAGAATTAAAGTACAAGGTGATACATAATAAAGTGCAGTAGTCATTTCCAGAGGAGAGCCCAGCTCTAATAACAGTCGTAACATGAAGTTAGAGTCACTGTACATATCTTGCCTGAATGTTGGATAAAAGGGAAAAAATTATAACAGGTGGACTGACTCTAGATTTATACCACTGGTTGTATACCTTGTACAACTTAACAGAAAAAGAAAAAAGAAGAAAAGAAGAAGAATTAATAGAAAAAAGTGTAGGAATAGAAATTATTGAGAAGAATTGAGAAGAAGGGGGGTTAGTGGAAAGTCCAGGGTGGGATGAGTAGAATTGGGTAGAGAAAGTAGGAAAAAAGAATGAAGGCAGTGGGATCGTACCCCACCCCAGGAGCCCAGTACACCCTTACCAAAGGGAAAGACTAAGCCTCCCAAGGCCGTCACATGGCAGATTAGGTTATGGGGTTTTCAAAAAGGACCCATAGTTCCCATACTTGGTTATGTTTTTCAAGTTTGTCAGTTAAGGAGGCCGTGAGATATTCCATCCTTTTGACCTCCCTGATCCTAGAGTGCAGTTTCGACATCGAAGGTGGTTCCCTCTGTTTCCATTTTAATGCCACCAGACAACGTGCGGCTGTTAATATATGTGATAGAAGTTTTTTGGATCTTTTAGAGAGGGAGATTGGTGGGAGACCTAGCACAAAAACCTTCGGGTCGAAAGGCACCCCCGGACCAAGGATGGCCTCCAGGAGGGAGTGCACCAACTCCCAATATGGTACAATCAGGGGGCATGTCCAATAAATGTGGTATAGCGTTCCCCTATCCTTATGGCACCGCCAGCAGCGAGAGTCAGTCAGTGGATACATGGAGTGGAGCAAGTCAGGGGTCCGATACCAATGGAACAATATCTTGTATTGGTTCTCTTTATATAGCGTACACATAGAGCTTTTAGTGGCTTGAGACCAAATGAGCTGCCATATGTGGAGAGGAAGGTCTGCACCCAAGGATCGCTCCCACTTCCCCATGTATGCATGTCGGGGACCCTCAGGTGATAAATCATGCGTTAGGAGCTGATAGGTTTGTGAAATCATGGCTTTAGGGGATGAGCTCTCCAAGCACAGCTTTTCAAAATCAGTTAGCGGGGAGAAATGGAGGTCAGGGACTAAAGATTGTGCATAGTGTCGTATTTGTAAGTAGCTGAAGAAGGCCTGTTTGGGAATGTCAAATTCTTTTTGCAGATCTTGAAATGTCCTTAAAATGCGGGTCTTAGGGTCTATCAGTTGGCCATAGCGGAATAGGTTCCTTTCCATCCAGAAATGGGACATCTGGGAGGTCAGACTGTCCGGGATGTTGGGGGTAAATAAGAAGGACGTGACCGGTGAGGAAGAGGTGGTAAGGGGGTGTGCCGATTTTGCACGCCTCCACAGCTGGCGTAGGAGGGACATTGGTCCCAGCAACTGCAAGTTTTCAGAAGCCACATCAGAACTCCACAATAGTGAGTTCAGATGTATAGGGGCTAACCATAGCTTTTCAATTTGTGTCCAACGATTGAAGGCGTGCAAGGTACACCAAGAGGCTTAGGAAACGCTAGGCCTCCTTGGTTGCGGGGGGCATAGAGAACCGATTTAGCAATCCGGTGTCTCTTGTAGTTCCAGAAAAAATTAATCAGGTCGCCCTGCAGTCTCTTTAGGTGTGTGGCTGGGATAGGTATCGGAAGTGTCTCAAATAGGTATAGCAGTTGAGGTAGGATCATCATTTTAAGGGTAGCTAATCGTCCAAAAAGGGACAATTTTAGGGGTTTAAATTTATTCAGTGAGGCTCTAATAGTGGTATATATGTGGGGGGAAGTTAGCTTTATATAAGGAATCGTATGTGGTCGTGAGGTGGACTCCTAGGTATTTTAAGGAGGAAGTTTTCCAGGAGTAAGTAAATGCTTGCGCAAGGGCCGCTTGTGTTTGAGGAGGCATATTAATAGGGAGAGCCTCTGTTTTAGAGTTGTTTATCTTATATCCCGATAGGTCACTGTATCTATCTAGTTCCATATGTAGATTCGGCAAGGAGATGTGGGGTTGCGTGAGTGTAAGGAGAACGTCATCGGCATATCGGGAGAGATAGGAAGGAGGTTTGGTTAGTGTTAGGGGCGTATATATTACAAAGTGTAAGGTCAGCATTTTTCCACATGCCTCTCAGGATGATATAGTGTCCTAGGGGATCCGAAATTAGTGATTGTAACTTAAAAGGGGAGTCTTTTTTGAATAAAATAGCCACACCTGCTCGTTTACGAGGATTAGAAGCCAGATATATCTGGGAGTAATACTTAGTGGCGAATGCCATATTATCAGTCTTAGTGAGATGTGTTTCCTGGGTGAAAATAATGTCAGCTTTAGATCTTCTAAATTCCCTTAAGGCTAAGCTTCGTTTGGTATTGGAATTGAGACCTTTCACATTTAATGATAATATGTCAATCATTGGGTGGTGAAGCACAATTTTACATTCTGCAATTACCTATCAAGATAATAGGAGAACAAAACTTGAAACAGTACCATTTGAAAGTATTCAGGAAGACCCTTGCACTACATGCTTTGGTGAATTCATCCATAAATATGAACACAAAAGAGGTAGGTATAGTGTGTATGGGTTTGGCAAAGTCAGCAAATAGAGGATTGGTATCGGTTGACTTAGCGGTTGGGGGGAGGAAGGGTTCCAAATGGGTTTGGGACCCCCAAAAAAGCCTTTTGCACTCTGCCTGAATTTAGGGACAAAAATCACATTTGTACACATTTAAGAGGGTGTTGAGGGTAAAACACTACAATGGAGCTGACAAAAATACATTGTTAAGTGACTAGGCTAGGTGTGTATGGGCCCAGGATAGCATGCTGGGGAGGTTAGTAAGGGCAAATATGCATGAAGGACAAAAAGGGAACTTTAAAAACTTCCAGCATGCATGAGGACAAAGGGGACATTCACAGCATATTACAATCATGGTAATTATGGAATGATGAAATAAAGACAATACATTAGCAAACATTAAATACATAGAATGTGGTGTTAAAGGAGAAAACTTACCCTAATATAGTCCTTCTGCAGGACCTGCATGATGGCAGAACAGGTCTCTGGAATAAGGATCCCCTGGGGGAGATGCCTGTCGAGAACTTGATGTCCTGCAGACTTCTCCCCGTCGCAAAGTACCACAAGGTGGCAACTATCCTCTGCTCGGGAGTGATGGCTTGCCGCATGCAGGTGTCCTGTTTCGTAATATAAGGGGACAGCAAAGCCAACAAATGGTGAAAAACGGGGTCTGGAGATAATTCCTGAAATCATCAGGATTATTCTCAGGGCTCACCCGCAACAAAGGCATATGCGAGAATTAGTCACGCTGGAGTAATCAATTCTTCGTCCATAACCTCCTCCCCACCCTGTTCATGGACTGGGCTTGGGTCAAAGTAGGAACCCCAACACCAATCCCCCGCATAGCACGAACTCTACGATGAGTACATACCCGCAACATGGCTAGAAAATGGTCGGATGGTCAGAACGGACTAACAGAACACACTGAAAATCAGAAAGGCCTGAGAAGAGCGACCTGAAAATCAGAAACGAGCGCACAAGAACGCACTGAAAAACAGGTACGAACTATAAAAGAACACACTGAAAAACAGATACGAACTGACTACACGCACTGAAAAACAGATACGAACCCACAAACACAAACTAAAGAGCAGTAACGATCTGAAAAGTACAAGGCTGAAAATTGCGAATCGTCTCTGACCAAACTTCTACTAACACGAGATAAACACGAGATTAGCAGAAGGAGCCCAAAGGGTGGCACACTGGCTATTGAACTGCCTTTTGCTAGTCCCGTCGTACGTGTTGTACATCAGCGCATTCTTGCTGATCAGAATTTACATAGTAGGTGAGGTTGAAAAAAGACACAAGTCCAACCTATGTGAATTTCCGAAAACATTTGTGCGACCGTATGTATGCAAGACAAGTTTCAGCCAACATCCGTCGAAAATAAATCCACGGTTTGGTTGTCAGAAATTCCAATCGTCTGTACGCGGCATAAGTGTTAGATATAGTAGAATAATCCTTCAACAATAGCCTGAAATATACAGTATCTCACAAAAGTGAGAACTCCCCTCACATTTTTGTAAATATTTTATTATATCTTTTTCATGTGGCAACACTAAAGAAATAACACTTTGCTACACTGTAAATTAGTGAGTGTACAGATTGTATAACAGTATAAATTTGCTGTTCCCTCAAAATAACTCAACACACAGCCATTAATGTCTAAACCGCTGGCAACAAAAGTGAGTACACCCCTAAGTGAAAATGTCCAAATGTGGCCCAATTAGCCCTTTTCCCTCCTCGGTGTCATATGATTTGTTAGTGTTACAAGGTCTCAGGTGTGAATGGGGAGCAGGTGTGTTAAATTTGGTGTTATCACTCTCGCTCTCTCATACTGGTCACTGAAAGTTCAACATGGCACCTCATGGCAAAGAACTCTCTGAGGATCTGAAAAAAATAATTGTTGCTCTACATAAAGATGGCCTAGGCTATAAGAAGATTGCCAAGACCCCGAAACTGAGCTGCAGCACAGTGGCCAAGACCATACGGCGGTTTAACAGGACAGGTTCCACTTAGAACAGGGGTATATCAGGGGTACCTGATGTTCATAGGACAATTCTGCAGAGGAGGGCATGAAGGTGGCGGAGGAGGAGGGGGTAGAGCTTACAGGTCTGCCATCATCACCACCAGCTGTATGGAGACGTGGGGGCACAGCAAGCTGCAGCACTGAGCCCTGTCCTGCATCCTTTCGAGTTGCAAACAGCGTTACCCAGTGTGCTGTGAACTAAATATATCATCCCTGCCCATGCTTGCTGGACAACGTGTTAGCAGTAAGGTGGATTTTACAGCTGACTGCCTTGTTCAAAGATGCCAGAACATTCCCTTCCACGTGATGGTAGAGAGATGGAATGGCCTTACGTTAAAAGTAGTAGCGCCTGGGAACCTGCCATTGTGGTACAGAACATTGTGCGAGATCATGGAAGGGGGTAGAATCCACCAGGTTAAAAGGCAGAAGTTGGAGAGCCAGCAGCTTTGACAAGCTTGCATTCAGACACTGGGCATGTGGGTGGCAGGGACTGTATTTTTTTTTTCTGCTGCAGCAGATGGGGCAGAGAATTTGCTGGCTGCAGTCTACAGCTGGTGGTGTGCTTCTGGCAGATGTGCTGCTAGGACCTGAAACACTCTGTGCTATACCATCATCCCTGTCATTGGAGGCTGCTGAGAGGTAATGACTTGGTATAGCAGGGGCAGACTGAAGTGGGTAAGGAGGAGCAGGAGGAGGGACAGATTTGTGCCCTTTTTGTGTGGCTTTTAGGTGCTCTTGCCAACGGTGGTTGGACGTTAAATGCCTTGTTAAGCATGTGGTACCCAAATGGCTGGTAATTTTGCCATGTTTGATGTGCCTGAGACACAGTTTGCAGATAGCAACAGTGCAATATACTGCAGATGTGCTGAAAAAGGCCCAGACAGCTGAGCTTTGGGGAGTGGGCCGGGAGATAACAGCTGCAGAATGTGATGGAATAGGGTGGCTGCTCTCTACTCTTTATTGATGTCGGCTTCCTTGGAGTTGTGACCCCTCACCTTCAGTTTCCTCCTCTGCTCTATCTGGCACTCAAGTCGCATCAGTGACCTCATCATCATTTCCATCTCCTTCATCATCATCATTACCACTGGAGGCAACTTGGCAATACACTGCGGCTGGGGAAACATGAATGCCAATTTGTCTACCAGTGTCTACCAGTGTTCACCCCCTCTCTCTAGGCTCATGTTCCTGTCATTCTCAACCTCAGAACCAACATCTGAATCCAGTAATGACTGGGCATCATCAAGAAGCAAGTGGGTGAGGATGTGGTCAAATAACTCAGCTGACTCCTCCATGGCTGATGTTGGGGCTATGGCAGGAATAGATGTGGACAAGGAGGCAGGTTCATCCACTCTGGCAATTGCAGGGGAATGCACACTTGTCTCTGCTTGTGTGACAGAGGATGAGGAGGATGAGGAAGGTTTAGTAAGCCAGTCCACCACCTCCTCTGCATGCTGTGGCTGGATAGCACAGGAAAACTCACTAAACAGAGGAAATGATGCCCTGCCTGAGGACTGACCACAACATCTGCCTCTCCTTGTTGTCCTCCCAGACATTATTGGGAGGGAAGGGGCGGTGCTTATAAGCAAATAGAAGAAGAAGTGGAAATCTGTACGTAGATGCACTTTAATCAATGTAAAGTGGTGTTTTGTGCACTTTAATTTTTTAGTACTCACACTACACAGACACACTCCACGGATGCACTATAATATGCTGCAATATAATGCACCAAACGTACAGTGACAAACAAAACTATATGGTATTAAACTTGCAGTAATGCACACAGAAGTAAATGGCATTAAAATTGCAGTAACGCACACAGAAGTAAATGGCATTAAACTTGCAGTAACGCACATAAAACTATATGACGTTAAACTGGCAGTAACGCACACAGAACTATATGGCATTAAACTGGCAATAACGAACAAAAAACTATATGGCGTTAAACTGGCAGTAATACATTCAAAACTATATGGCGTTAAACGGGCAGTAACGCACAAAAAACTATATGGCGTTAAACTTGCAGTAACACACACAGAAGTAAATGGTGTTAAACTGGCAGTAACACACACAGAATTAAAGGATGTTAAAGTTGTAGTAACACACAAAACTATATGGTGTTAATCTGGCAATAACGCACAAAACTATATGGCATTAAACTGGCAGTAACGCACAAAAAACTATATGGAGTAAAACTGGCAGTAACGCACACAGAACTATATGGCGTTAAACTGGCAGTAACGCACACAGAAGTAAATGGCGTTAAACTTGCAGTAATGCACAAAACTGTATGACGTTAAACTGGCAGTAACGCACACAGAACTATATGGCGTAAAACTGGCAGTAACGCACACAGAACCAAATGGCGTTAAACTGGCAGTAACGCACACAGAACCAAATGGCATTAAACTGGCAGTAATGCACACAAAACTATATGGTGTTAAACTGGCAGTAACGCACACAAAACTATATGGCGTTAAACTCACAGTAAAGCACACAGAAGTGAGTGAGAGCCTGAGGATGGGCGTGACCGGAGGTTGAAGGGAAGGGGAGGGCGTTGCTGACCCGGACCAAGCTGCTCCTCTCTATGTCCACGCTGAAAGCATGAACGCCGGAGCGACACTTCCATGCCTGTGACGGCCTGATCCCGAGGAGATAAGGAGTTTTTTGCGGAGCGGGGGCGGCACATCGAAAGATTCGATTGGCGCCTCAGCGTTCGTTACATATATGCCATATAGGATCCCTCACCAGAGCGCCGGCTTAAAACAAACAGGAAGCAGCTGGAGGACGCTGCCGAGTTGAACAGCTGACTGAGCGGTGGGGGTAAGGAAGACAGCACAGGTATGCTTTATGCTATGCTCTATGTGCCCTGGGAATGTTTGTTTGAATAGCCCCCTGGATAAGACTTTCTGGAAACTTCCCCTGAAGACACCCTTTGGTGAACTCCTAGTGGTGAAGAGTGGGGAGGAGGATATCGGGGGCTGGAAAAGGTGGCTGTAAGGAGGGGTGCAAAATTACTGGTTAAACGCTCCACTGCAGGCTACAGTTTTTTTTTAGTTCGTTCGCTTTTTGTCTTTTTTTTTTTTTTTTTGGATTCTTTTGGATTCTCTAAATCCCAAGGGGTGAGGGAGGACAGGATGACCAAAAAAAAGGGGTCAGAGGAGACCGCAGCACAAGAAGGAGCTGGGGCACACAATTTGCGCGGCCCCAAGGACAAAGCCAGTCAGGGGGCGGCAGCAAAGCTGGAACGCTTTGCGCATACACCAAATTGTACACCTAAAAAAAGTGGCCAGATGGGGGATGCGCAACATCAAGGTGCGCAGGCCAATCACTCTGTGGGAAGGAAAAGTCAAGGCCCGGCCCAAGTTTGCGCACCTACAGTCACCATACCAGCGTCGCAGGGGCACTTAAGTAGGGAGAGCGGTCTGGGCAACGAAACAATAGAAGGAAAGGGGTCACCAGAGCAGGAACCATCTTTAAAAGAAATTCTCCTAGCAACCAATGCCTGTAAGACCGCGCTGTCGGATTTAGCGGATCAGCTCAGAGGCATTAGAGACGATTTAGCCACGCTTAAAAGGGACACGCAGGAGGTATGCGCTCGGACCACCGTTCTTGAGGAGAGACTCAGTCAGGTGGAAGATGATGTGAATCCACTGAGACAAGAGATTAAAAAGATGAAGGTACAACTAGATTCATGCCTAAGAAAAATGGATGAATATGAGAACAGGGCACGCAGGAAGAACGTGAGGGTTCTGGGCCTCCCCGAAAGAAGCGAGGGCAACAATCCGGCAGAATTCATGGAGGGATGGTTTAGGGATATGTTTGGCAAAGACGCTTTTTCCAACCTGTTCGCGGTGGAACGAGCGCATAGAATCGCACCTAGGAAGCCATCTTTAGGGGGACAGCCAAGGCCTCTTATAGTCAAAATTTTGTTTTTTAGAGACAAAATTACCATTCTTCAGAAAGCGAGGGAGATGAAGAATATTCTGTATAATGGAGCAAGAATATCCCTGTATCCTGATTTCTCCCCTGAGCTGCAGAGACAGAGGGCAAAATTTGCGGAGTGCAAGCGGAGTCTACAACAGCATAAAATAGGCTATGCGCTGCTATATCCAGCCCGTTTACGGGTAACAACAAATGGGGAGGTACAGTTTTTTAATGCCCCCGCGGAAGTGTTCTCTTGGCTGGAAAAGAACGAGGGAAGATCTCGGTCGGGAGAAAGGCCTTAGAAGGAGAGAGAGGGGGAGGTGGAGGACAGAATCTGGGGCATTTTGCCCAGCGAGCGGATGCATATTTGGGGATGTGACTTTTTTTTTTTTTTTTCTTTTATTGAACTTATGGACATTTTTCTCGGTTCTCCTCCCTCCCCCCGACTTTTCATGGTTACACTTGTAGAGGGGTGGGAGTAGGGAGGTAGTGGACAAAAATCCTTTACACGCTGGTTATGTTGGGGGTAATCCCCCTCTTATATATATATAGGTTCGGGGCGCAATGCAAAAGGGGGAAGAAGGTGTATCCACGGTTTGTGGGTTAATACGGTCACTTTAGAAGCTCGGAGGGATGGGCCCAAGGTTGGGCTGGTGGGGGAGGGGGGAGGGGGGGATGGGGCGGGGGGAGGGAGGGAGGAAGGGGGGGATGGGTTGGGGGAGGGAGGGGGGTTGGGGGGGATGGGGGAGGGAGATGGGTATATGGGGGTATGGGGGGAGGGAAAGGAGTAAGAGGGTAGAGTGGTGTGAAGTAGGAAGTGTGGTAGAAGCACAAAAAGTGAAATCACTGAGAGTTCAATCATTAAATTTGAAAGCTTTGGGAATAGATTACTATGTTGAGTTAAGACACAGAAATAGGTGCGAGGAAACACAAAAAATAAAAGCACTAGGATCTCAATTATTAATCACAAAAATTTTGAGAATAGAATATTATGTTGAGTCAAGACACAGGAATAGGTGAATGGTAGGCACTAAAATAGATAAGAGGGTGAATTTAGGTAAATCTAAATATATGAAGATATGTTCTTGGAATGTAAGGGGGGTGAAAGATGTATGTAAGAAACAAGCTATTTTTTCCATGGCCAGAACAAGGGATGTCAGGATACTCTGTCTCCAGGAGACCCACCTAGACAAAGACACAGTGAATACTCTGAGGAACAGGAACTATCAAGAGCAGTATCACTCAACTCATACCTCGTACTCAAGGGGAGTGAGTGTACTGATAAATACTGGGTTGGTTTTCTCCTGCAGACAGAGCAAACTGGATAAGTACGGTCGATATGTTTTTCTCTACTGTAATATTGAGGGGCGGGATTGTATTCTTGCAAGTGTGTATATTCCTCCACCATTCAAAAGAGAAATACTTAGCAAATTGATAAGCTTCATAGCGGACAAACCTGGGGTACCGGTTATAGTGACGGGGGACTTTAATACGGTTATGGACAACTGCGTAGACAGATTCCCGACAAAGGGGACCCCTGGAGGATTATCTAAGGGCCCACTTTCCCAATTTTGTGAGGAAGTGGGATGGGTGGATACCTGGAGGAAGTGGCATCCGAGCGAGAGGCAATATTCATGCCACTCGAAGACGCATGCAACTTTATCCAGGATTGATCTAGTGCTCTGTAATGAGGAAGCCCTGAGGACAATGGGTGGAATAGATTACGAACCAAGGGGGATCTCAGATCACTCTCCACTGGTTTTTTCAGTCAGAATGGGGTGGAGCGCTGGAAGGGGGGAGTGGAGACTGAACCCCTTTTGGCTTGAAATAATTGAGGATGATGAGGCGATAACCGGTTGTTTGGAGGAATTTATAAATATGAATTCAGGATCTACCTCGCTAGGTATAACCTGGGATGCCTTGAAGGCGTTCCTTAGAGGGGTCTTTATTCAGAAAATCTCCTATGCCAAAAAGAAAATAAGGGCCAAGGAACATGGAATAAGTGAAAAGGTGAGGGTGGCAGAAGGGAGGTATCTAGAGGAGCCAACTACAGCTAGGTATGAGGCTTGGGTAGAATGCCAGGAAGAATACAAGAAATTAGTACTAGAGAAAGAAGAAAGGAGCAGAATGTTTCAGAAACAGAAATTCTTTTGTGAAGGGGAATCAGTGGGTAGTACTTTGGCACTGATAGCTAGGGCAAATGGCCCCTCATCCACTATAGCAGAAATATGGGATAAGGACGGGAACACCATTAGAACTACCCCTGGTATAGTGGAAGTGTTTAAAGATTACTATGAGGGTCTGTATGGGGCCTCACAATCGGATGTAGAGGGGGAGATGTGGGAGTTCTTTGAGAAATTGAAAATAACCCCGTTATCCAGTGAGGAAAGAGATGCTCTGGAAGCTCCATTGACGCTGGTGGAGTTGCAGGGGGTGATAAAGGAAATGGCGAATCAAAAATCGCCAGGACCGGACGGTTTGCCCATAGAAACGTATAAGAGATACGGGAATGTCTTGTTGCCAAAATTATTGGAAGTTTTGAACGGAGCCGTGGTGGAGGGCGGATTGCCTATGTCTATGACAGAAGCCACTATTGTAATCTTGTTAAAGGAAGGGAAGAACCCGTTAGATGTAGCCTCATATAGACCCATCTCACTTCTATGCACAGACATTAAGATTCTGGCAAAAACCTTGGCTAACAGGTTAAAAAAGATAATTGCGAAAGTAATCCACCTAGACCAAACCGGCTTCATACCGGATAGATCGGTGAATATGAATATTAGAAGATTATACAGTAATATACAAGTACCTACGGAAAAAGATGGGAATAGAGCTATACTATCACTAGATGCGGTCAAGGCATTTGATTGCCTTGAGTGGCATTATCTGTGGAAAGTACTGGCAGAGTTCAAATTTGGCCCTAATTTTGTGAAATGGTTGAGTCTCTTATATGATAAACCAAGAGCCAGGGTTAAGGTGAACGGTGAGTGCTCCGGGTGGTTTCAGCTTGGGAGGGGGACGAGACAGGGGTGCCCACTGTCGCCCCTGCTCTTCGCCCTCGCATTGGAACCTCTGGCGGTCTCCCTAAGAATGTCGCAAGAAGTGCAGGGTTTTAAAAGAAAGGGCGCAGAGGAGAAAGTCGCAATGTATGCGGATGATATTCTGCTGTTCCTGGAAGATACACAAGCCTCCCTGCTAGGGGCTATGAAACTGATTAAAGAATTTGGGCGCTTTTCGGGTTTAAGAATTAACTGGGAAAAATCGGCTCTCTTACCGATAGACCCCCTGGTTAATCCGCTCCCAGGACAGGTGAATACCCTAAAAATCGTAAACCAAATGAGATACTTGGGGGTAAACATAACCAAAGACCCAGGGCAGTATATAGCTGGTAATGTGGTACCATTAATGGCAAAGTTAAAACAAAAGAGCCGGGTGTGGGGCGGCCTTCCTCTCTCGGTCGCCGGCAGATGCAATCTTATCAAAATGATATGGATGCCGCAAATTTTGTTTGTGCTACACAACTCTCCTGTCTGGATCCCGAGGCACTGGTTTGGGAGGCTGGACAGTTTGTTTAGGGAACTAATTTGGAAGAATGGAGTGGCAAGAATTGGTTTGAGAGCGCTGCGGCGGTCGAGAGAGGAGGGAGGCCTGGCGCTACCGGACCCCTGGAGCTACTTTCTGGCAGCCCAGATCCAGTTTTTGAGAGGCAGCAATTTGGTGGAAGAAAGGGTAGGAAGAAAGAGTGTATGGTTGTATAATAGCAGTCATGATACAGAGGTGGAGGCAGTGGAGGCTGAACTTTTTGGATATAGCTGCCCAACAACTCAGCTAATGATTAAATGCTGGAAGTCGGTAAAGGCGGTACTGGGATATACAGGGTACTCCGAGTTTTCCCCGATATGGAACAACAAAAATCTGAAAGAGTTCAGGGTGATGGGGAGAATAGAAGAATGGGAGAGGAGAGGTATCCATTGTTTGAGGCAACTGTACAGGGCAGGAAGGTTAAAAACGTTCCAAGAGATAAAAGAGGAATTTGCAGTGCCCAACAGATTATTTTTTAGTTACTTGCAAGTAAGGCACGCCCTTGAGGTACAATTCAGTGGTAAGATGATAGAGTTTAGCGAAATGCCCTTGCTAAGGAATCTGGTAAATACTAAGGGGTCTAAAGGGCTGATCTCACAAATGTACAATAGTATAAACAAGGCGGGGCAAGAAGGGGGGGTGGAACCCAGGAAGAGAGCTAAATGGGAGGAAGAGGTTGGCACAATAACGGAGGAACAATGGAAATTTATTTTAGCATTGGGGCCAAGGATATCTCTATCACCGTCACAGGGAGTCTCTTATTTATTTTTGATCTATAGACTCTATTATACTCCAGAGAAACTATTTAGGTTTGGTAAGAGGCAGGATGCGAAATGTCAGCGGTGCGGTGAGGAAAAAGGAGACCTCGTACATATGTTTTGGCGATGTCCCAAGTTATACAGATATTGGGATAAGCTAGTGGAGGAAATCAATGGAATATTTGGGTCCGCATTAGAAATGGAGGGCAGAATCTGTCTATTGAGTTTGCTGGAGGAAAATGATATGCCGAGGGACACCCAGACCGCCATTATAAGATGCCTGTTTCAGGCAAGGAAAATTATAGCACGAAAGTGGCAGGCAAAAGAACCCCCAACAGTAGAAGAATGGAGAAAGGAGGTCAAGGATTTGGTTACGAAAGAGGAATATTGGTATAGGAAAAGAGGCACTTTAATGAAATATAAAAACATATGGAAGTTATGGCTCGAGCATGAATGGGTTGGATAGATGGAAGAATATGTGGTGGAATGGGTGGCGTGCGTATGGGATAAGAGGAGGGTGGAGGGGAATGGAGGGATGGGGGGGGGGGGTATGAGGGGAAAATGGAGGTTTAAAAGGCTTGGGGATATTATTAAAAGATTGAATATTTATATATGGTCCTTATACGATCCGCTCGCTTGGAAGAAAATTGTGCTTCATTTTTAACTGTTAACTATGAAGTTTAGGCTCAAATAAAAATTAAACAATATATCAGCCACAATGATGTGAAAAAAATAGAGACGGGAAAAATTTTGATTTTCAAAGTTGATACGACTTCTCTTAAAATAAATTTCGCTGATGTGGCAAAAAAAAAATAAAAAAAAAAAAAAAAAAAAAATAAAAAAAAAAAATAAAAAAAAAAAAAAAAAAAAAAAAGCACACAGAAGTAAATGGCGTTAAGCTGGTAGTAACGCACACAGAAGTAAATGGCATCAAACTGGCAGTAACGCAATCAAATAGACGGTGTTCAACCATCACTACACTGACGCTATCTGAACTGTCCCTACTCTACACTAATGTACGTATGAATGACACGGTCTCATTACACTACATTGAAACTATCTGAGTTGTCCCTACTCTAGCTGCACACTATGCAACGCTGAATGATGGTCCTCCTCACTACACTCAAGCTATCCCTAGACTGACACTAAACTAATATTCTACACTAACAATTGAAGCAAAATAGCACAGTATAGCACACTAACTAACTAATAGCACTGAACAGAGCCCTGTTCTATCTCTCTACATGCCAAAAATCACACTGAAAATGGTTGCCATTGAAAAATACTTTTATACTGTGGGGCGGGAATGAGCCATGATTGGATAAAGTCATGATGACAGTGTCCAGTCATGACTCTGACAGTGCTCTGTGCCCTGATTGGCTGAATATTTCACTGCTTCAGCCAATCAGGGCTTGCAATGCACTGTTCAGCGCCGCAATGCATTGTGGTCGGTTTGGGGGGCCAAATGGTCGAACGACCCGTACAGTATGTTCGCCAAACGTCCAAACAACAAAAGTATATCCCGTTCGCCCATCCCTAATAATAACAATACTAATGATGCAGCTAATATATGTTATATCCTATATCCTCTTAGAGAGTGCACAATAAGAAAAATTAGGCACCAAAATCTTTGGCTGAGAAGCATAGTGGGATCAATATCAATAAGTTTCATATTTGAAAGGATGTTACATAGTTACATAGTAGGCGAGGTTGAAAAAAAGACTCAAGTCCATCAAGTCCAACCTACAGTATGTGTGTGATTTTATGTCAGTATTACATTGTATATCCATGTATGTTGTGGTTGTTCAGGTGCTTATCTATAGTTTTTTGAAATTATCGATGCTCCCCGCTGAAACCACTGCTTTTGGAAGGGAATTCCACATCCTAACTGCTTTTACCGTAAAGAACCGTCTACGCAGTTTAAGGTTAAACCACTTTTCTTCTAATTTTAGTGAATGGCTGTGTGTCTTATTAAATTCCCTTAAATGAAAAAGTTTAATCCGTATTTTGGGGTCACCAGTACAGTATTTGTACATTAAATCATAAATCCCTCTCAAGCGTCCCTTCTCCAGAGAGAACAAGTTCAGTAGTTGTAACCCTTCCTCATAACTAAGGTCCTCCAGACCCTTTATTAGTTTTGTTGCCCTTCTCTGGACTCTCTCCAGTTCTGGCACATTCTTCCTGAGAACTGGTGCTCAGAACTGGACAGCATACTCCAGGTACGGCCAGACCAGAGTCTTGTAGAGTGGGAGAATTATTGTTTTATCTCTGGAATTAATCCCCTTTTTAATGTATGCCAATATTCTGTTTGCTTTGCTTGCAGCTGCTTGGCATTGCCTGCCATTGCTGAGTCTGTAATCTACTAGGACCCCCAGGTCCTTCTCCATCCTAGATTCCCCTAGAGGTTCTTCCCCCAGGGAATAGATTGCATTCATATTTTTGCCACCCAAATGCAAAATTTACATTTTTCCACATTAAAAGCTCATTTGCCATGTAGTTGCCCACTCCATTAATTTGTTCAGATATTCTTGCAAGGTTTCCACATCCTGCGGAGAAGTTATTCCACTGCTTAGCTTAGTATCATCCACAAATACAGGGATTGCACTGTTTATCCCATCCTCCAGGTCGTTTATGAATGAATTAAATAGGATTGGTCCCAGGACAGAACCCTGGAGAACCCTACTTTCCACCCAGACCATTCCGAGTACTCCCCATTTATCACTACCCTCTGAACTCGCCCTTGTAGCCAGTTTTCAATCCATGTACTCACCCTATGGTCCATGCCAATGGACCTTACTTTGTACAGTAAACGTTTATGGGGAACTGTATTAAATGCTTTTGCAAAATCCAGATACACCACGTCTACGGGCCTTGCTTTGTCTAGATGGCAGCTCACCTCCTCATAGAAGGTTAATAGATTGGTTTGGCAAGAACGATTCTTCATGAATCAATGCTGATTACAGCTAATGATACCGTTGTCAATGCTAAAATCTTGTATATAGTCCCTTATCCCCTCCAAGAGCTTGCATACAATTGATGTTAGGCTAACTGGTCTGTAATTCCCAGGGATGTATCTTGGCCCTTTTTTAAATATTGGTGCTACATTGGCTTTTCTCCAATCAGCTGGTACCATTCCAATCAGTAGAATTTTCATAACTATTAGGAACAATGGTCTGGCAATTACTTGACTGAGTTCCTTAAGGACCCTCGGGTGCAAGCCATCTGGTCCCGGTGACTTATTTATGTTAAGTTTTTTAAGTCTATTTCTAATTCTGTCCTCTGTTAGCCATGATGGTGCTTCTTGTGGTGTGTCATGAGGATAAACATTGCAGTTCTGGTTACTGAAGCTCCCCGATTCTGTCGCGAAGACCGAGGAAAAGAATAAATTCAATACCTTTGCCATCTCTCCATCCTTAGTAACCAGATTCCCTTCATCATTCTTTATGGGACCGATATGATCTGACCTCCCTTTCTTACTATTTATGTACTTAAAAAAATTCTTGGGATTTTTCTTACACTTCTCCACTATGTGCCTTTCATGTTCTATCTTAGCCACCCTGATTGCACCCTTACATTTCTTGTTGCATTCTTTGTAAAGTTGGAATGCTGATAATGATCCCTTGTCAGGAAGGGCATGCTAGCACCCAAGATGGCTGCCGAAGAAGACGACCTGTTACCTATGCCTGTCAGGAAGGGCATGCCAGCACCCAAGATGGTTGCCGAAGAAGATGACCTGTTACCTCTGCCCCTGTCAGAATGCCATTGGTGCACACACACCCTGTGACAGCTTTTGACACCCAAACAGGCTACTTAAACTCAGTCAGTTTCCAGACTCAGTGCTGTCTGCTCTACAGCGTTCCCTGTGTATCCTGCAATTACCTACCTGACTTCCATTCCTGTTGTGACCCGGCTTCCTTCCTGACGTTCCTGTTTCCTGCCTTCATCCGACCCCGGCTTGTCTTCTACTCCGCACCTACCTGCTCCTTCTGCCTGTCTGCTGACGACCCGGCCTGTAATCTGATTCCGCTTCCACTTCAGCCTCTGTTTCTGACGTGCCCGTTTGTGTATAACCCAGCCTGCCTGTACCTGCCTTCTCTTCAGCCTCGAGGGTGCCACCATCCCTTCTGCTGCACCTTCATTTCTGCCTGTGGAGACCGGTTGTCTAATCGCTCCAGCAACCTGCCTACCACTGCTCTGGGATTCCTACAGACACCTCTACAGCCCAGCCGAGTGCTCCGATCCAGCTGCAGGTTCAGCGATCCCGCCAGGCACTCGTGCGACTCTGCATCTCGGTGCTTCCTGTCAGCTCTATCAGGAGCTCCAAGTCAGAGTTGTAAGAGAGGCCGTCCTCTGCATATCAGGCTCCATCACCAGGTACGTGACAGGAGCAGACAGCCATGTCTGAGCCTGTGCAAGGACCCTCTCCTATGGAGGAACTCTGCCAAACACCTAGCCGGATTAACACAAGCTGTAAAGGACTTACAACAGGGTTATACCCAGCTGGAAGGCCAAATACAAACCTTGTCTGCCTCTGCTCCTGCTCAAGCACCTTCCACTTCTGGGATGCCAGCAGCTCCCGCAGTCGTTATGCTACCACCTGAATCCAGTCCCAACTCCTGAAAAGTTCCACGGAGAACGCAACGAGTTCAGAGCCTTCCGCAATGCATGCAAACTCTATTTTTCGCTACAACCACGAACCTTCTCCCTGCAAGCCACCAAGGTCAGGTTTGTCATTTCCTTGCTTCAGGGGGAACCACAGGC
This sequence comes from Lithobates clamitans, assembly GCA_037952925.1. Classification (NCBI taxonomy): domain Eukaryota; kingdom Metazoa; phylum Chordata; class Amphibia; order Anura; family Ranidae; genus Lithobates; species Lithobates clamitans. The sequence goes on from JBBGZY010000449.1 coordinate 19,956,021, forward strand.
CTGGGCTCACCGGCTCCTTGAACAAAAGGCCACATCTCTGATGGACTTAGCCTCCTTTTTTGGAGCCATGGCTCAGTTATATAAAGACCCCCAGCAAGCCGCTACTGCGGAAGCTGCCCTTCACACGCTTCAGCAGGTTCACAGGGCCGTGGAGGACTATGTTTCAGAATTCAGGCGCTGGAGTTCCAACACCAGCTGGAACGATGCTGCCCTGTGTTACCAGTTTCGCATAGGCCTTTCTGATAATCTCAAGGACGAGCTAGCACGAACAGGTGTCCCCTCCACCTTGGACACACTTATAAATTTGTTAATCCAGTCACTTAAGGGAACGTAGGTCGGAATGAGCAACCGACCAGTCCTGTCCAGTATGGATGCTTCTATGAGTGTCTGGTTCTTTCAGTCCTGCTTCACCTGCTCCTGCCACATCCGCTTCAGACGCATCTGAACCCATGAAGCTTGGTCTTCTCTGCCCTTCACTGATTACAGAAGAACGCCATCGCAGATGCCAGCTAAATCTTTGCCTGTACTGTGGAGGATCAGGACATTATGTGAGGTCTTGCCCGGTCAAAATATGCAAGTGCCTCCGCTTCTCCTCCATCTCTACCCAATCACTCTGCTCATCTTGCTCTTCCCATTTTGTTACAGCTCCCAGGAGGAACTATCCAGACCCCCGCTATAATTGCCTCTGGAGCTTGCAGCTGTTTCATAGATTTAGCTTTTGCTGCCAAACATCACATTCCTCTACTACACAAGGCTCAGAGACTTTCTGTACATCTGGCAGACGGATCCACCATTAAATCTGAATTGGTTACTCACAAAACCATCCCGTTATCTACCACCATTGCCGAGAACCATCAAGAGCTTCTACGCCTAGATGCAATCGCTTCCTCTCTGTTCCCAATCATTCTAGGTATACCTTGGTTAAAAGCTCATAACCCTCACATTAACCGGGTTACAGAAGAAATCAAGTTTCTTTCCCCCTATTGCCTTCAGCATTGTTGGCAAGAGAATCATCAGGACCAATCTCCCCTGCTGTGCATCGATTTGGAGTCCGAAGCCCATCAAGTCGTTCCAGTAGCATATCACGACTTTCTGGATGTTTTCAGCAAAAAAGGGGCAGAAACGCTTCCTCCTCATAGGGCTTATGACTGTCCAATTGAGCTCCTTCCTGGGGTTGAAGTTCCTTTTGGCAGGTTCTTTCCTCTATCTGAATCTGAACTTGTTGCTTTGAAAGACTACATTGATGACAACCTTAAAAAGGGGTTCATTCGCCCCTCCACATCTCCTGCCGGTGCGGGGATTTTCTTTGTAGAAAAAAAGACCACTCATTACGGCCCTGTGTGGACTACCGTGAACTTAATAAGGTCACTGTAAAAAACCGTTTCCCTCTTCCACTTGTGCCTGAATTATTCCAGTGACTCGGTACGGCCACCATTTTCACAAAATTGGATCTTCAGGGTGCTTATAACCTGGTTCGAATACAAGAGGGGGATGAATGGAAGATGGCGTTCCACACACAGTTTGGGCATTTCGAATACCTTGTGATGCCCTTTGGACTTTGCAATGCCCCAGCTACCTTTCAGCACTTCATCAACGACGTCTTCCGAGGTTTCCTGGATCTATTTGTTGTTGTTTATCTTGATAATATACTAATCTTCTCTCCCTCTCTAGATCACCACCGTAGTCATGTCAAGAATGTATTGAGTCGCCTTCGACAACACGGACTTTATGCAAAACCAGAGAAATGTGTTTTTGAACGCCAAAGCATCCAATTCTTGGGTTTAATCCACTGAAGGCATCCAGATGGATCCCCAGAAGGTTACAGCCATCCTGGATTGGCCTGCTCCCAGTGATAAGAAGGGTGTCCAACGTTTTGTGGGGTTTGCAAATTTTTATCGAAAATTCATCAGAAATTTTTCTGCAATCATATCCCCCATTGCAAGTTTAACCAAACAAGGTACAAGATTCTCTTGGTCTCTGGAAGCTCAGAAAGACTTTTCACATCTGCATCTGTCCTGAAACACCCTGACCCAGCTTTGCCCTATGTCTTGGAAGTAGACGCCTCAGAAACAGCGGTCGGAGCAATATTGTCTCAGAGGCAGGGAGCTAAGGCTCTACTGCATCCAGTTGCTTTTTTTCCCGCAAGCTGTCAAATGCCGAAAGGAACTACTATGTCGGGGATCGTGAACTTTTGGCCATCAAAGCCTCCCTGGAGGAATGGAGGTACCTTCTAGAGGGGGCCGCACACCCAATCTTGATCTATACCGATCATAAGAACCTCGAGTATTTAAGAACAGCAAAAAGATTGAAACCCTGACAAGCCAGGTGGGCACTGTTCTTTTCTAGATTCACTTTTCACTTAATGATCAGGCCCGGATCCAAGTATGAAAAACCCGATGCGTTATCACGCATGTTCAGCAAATCTGAAGAAATCTCATCTCCGGATACCATTCTATCCCCTGGGAACTTCCTATTACTTCAAGGAGAGTTAATAAAACAAATTAAACAAACTCTAGTAAGGAACCCTTCACCAGCCGGGGTCTCCCTACTGGCAAAGGATGGGCTACTTTGGCATGAAGACAAGGTCTTTGTGCCGAAAGACCTCCGAATGGTCATCCTGGTGCGATGCCATGATCATGTGCTGGCAGGTCATTTTGGCATTGGCAAGACAACTGAATTAGTACAACGGACATTTTGGTGGCCTGGGGTGGAAAAAGGTTGTAGGAAATATGTGGAATCTTGCACCACTTGCATTCGCAATAAAACCAGCAGTTCTAGAGCCCGGGGTCTGCTAAAACCCTTACCTGTCCCCAGTAGACCTTGGAAGATGATCTCAATAGATTTTATTGTAGAATTTCCCCCATCTGAGGGCCACAACACCATTTTTGTAGCTGTTGATAGACTATCTAAGATGGCACACTTCCTGCCCATGAAGGGCACACCATCTGCTCGAGAAACAGCTTAAACCTTTGTCAAGGAGATCGTAAGACTTCACGGGATTCCAGCCAATATTGTGTTCGACCGTGGGGTGCAGTTTACATCCAGATTCTGGAGAGCCTTATGTGATTCACTCGGGATTGAACTTTCATTTTCTGCATATCACCCATATCACCCACAAAGGAATGGGCAGACAGAGAGGACTAATCAAACCCTCGAACAGTACCTGAGATGTTTCTCCTCATTTTCTCAAGACGATTGGGCTTCTCTGCTTCCCCTGGCCGAGTTTTCTTATAACAATTCAGTACACTCTGCTACAAAGCAATCTCCATTTTTTGCAAACTACGGTTTCCACCCTTTTTTTTTTTGTCTAATACAATTCCAGATTCTCCTGTACCAGGAGTTTGCGAAACTATAAATTTCTTCAACGCCAATAACAAACTGCTACAGGAAACAATGGCCAAGACACAGGCATGCAATAAGGACGTTTTTGACAGGAAAAGAAGGGGAGAATTGATCCTGAACCCTGGTGACCAAGTGTGGCTAGCAACTACTAATTTGAAAATGGCCTGTCCCTCGAAGAAACTGGGCCCTAAATATATAGGACCATTTCCGGTGAAGATACAGATCAATGAGGTTGCGTATGAATTAGAGTTGCCTGAGTCATTTAGAATCCACCCTGTGTTCCACATAACCTTGTTGAAACCTGCCATTCCTGACCCATTCCCAGGACGAAGTTCCGGTCCACCTGAACCAGTAATTATTGATGGGGAGGAAGAGTTTGAGGTGGAAACAATCTTAGACTGCAGGAAGAGAAGAAATCAGATCCAGTTCCTGATAAAATGGAAAGGGTATGGGCCAGAGGAGAACTCCTGGGAACCTGAAGGTAATATCCATGCCTGAAATTTGGTTCAAGCTTTTAAGAACTCCCATCCTGACAAGTGGGCCAAGCTGGGCATCTGGAGGCTGCCCTTTGGGGGGGGGCAGTGTCAGGAAGGGCATGCCAGCACCCAAGATGGCTGCCGAAGAAGACGACCTGTTACCTCTGCCCGTCAGGAAAGGCATGCCAGCACCCAAGATGGCTGCCGAAGAAGATGACCTGTTACCTCTTCCCCTGTCAGAATGCCATTGGTGCACACGCACCCTGTGACAGCTTTTGACACCCAAACAGGCTACTTAAACTCAGTCAGTTTCCAGACTCAGTGCTGTCTGCTCTACAGCGTTCCCTGTGTATCCTGCAATTACCTACCCGACTTCCGTTCCTGTTGTGACCCGGCTTGCTTCCTGACGTTCCTGTTTCCTGCCTGCATCCGACCCCAGCTTGTCCTCTACTCCGCACCTGCCTGCTCCTTCTGCCACTTCGCTGCCAGTCTGCTGACGACCCGGCCTGTAATGTGATTCCACTCTGCTTCAGCCTCTGTTCCTGACGTGCCCGTTTGTGTATGACCCAGCCTGCCTGTACCTGCCTTCTCTTCAGCCTCAACTGTGCCACCATCCCTTCTGCTGCACCTTCACTTCTGCCTGTATGGACTGGTTGTCTACTCGCTCCAGCTACCTGCCTACCACTGCTCTTGGATTCCTACAGACACCTCTACAGCCTGGCCGAGTGCTCCGATCCAGCTTCAGGTTCAGCGATCCCGCCAGGCACTCGTGCGACTCTGCATCTTGGTGCTTCCTGTCAGCTCTATCAGGGGCTCCAAGTCCGAGTTGTAAGAGAGGCCGTCCTCTGCGTATCAGGCTCCATCACCAGGTACATGACATCCCTCAACCTTGTATTTTTTTAAGTCCTTCTCCTTTGCATTTCCTTTGCAATGGCTAATGCCCTTGTTTAATATGTTCTTAAAGCATACTCATTTCTTCTCTGTGTTCTTTGTTCCTAAGATTTTATCCCAATCTGTATCTTCTAGCATGACTCGTAGTTTAGGGAAGTTGGCTCTTTTGAAATTCAGTGTCTTTGTATTCCCCTTATGTCTCCTATTAGTGTGATTTATACTGAAACAAATTGACCTGTGATCGCTGTTTCCTAAATTGCCCCATATTTCTACATCCGTGATCAAGTCTGTATTGTTGGTAATTAGTAGGTCTAGTAACGCTTTGTTTCTAGTTGGTGCGTTTACCATCTGATCCATGAAATTGTCCTGCAAGACATTATGGAACTGGCAAGCTTTAGATGAATGCGCAGTTCCTTTCACCCAGTCTATGCCTGGATAATAAATTCCCCCCTTATGATGGCACCTCCCATCCTTGCCGCTAATCCAAATTGTAATAGGAGGTCCGCCTCTGTCTCCTCCCTCTGCTATGATCCGCATCCACCACTGATGAGCGAGCAATGATCTTGCAAAAACGAGCGTCGGGTTTTCTGATGTGTGCATTTGCATACTGCATTGTATAACATTTGTATCAACTTTATTTATTCTCTTCAATATGTTCAAATCCATTGGCTGAGCTTATATGCTATATTATTCATGTATGTACATTCATTTTAATAAACATTTATACTGCTATTACTCTTGTTACTCAGTGGCTAACTGTGACCACCTCATTTAACCACTTGCTTACAGGGCACTTAAACCCCCCTCCTATCCAGACCAATTTTCAGCTTTCAGCGCTGACTTACTTTGAATGACAATTGCACGGTCATACAACACTGTACCCAAATGAAATTTTTATCTTTTTTTCACCACAAATAGAGCTTTGTTTTGGGGGTATTTGATCGCCTCTGCAGTTTTTACTTTTTGTTAAAAAAATGTAAAAACTGATTTTTTTAAAAAAAATTTTTACATTTTTTTATATTTTGTTATAAAAAATTTAAAACTGGTCATTTTTCTCCTTCATTGATGTACGCTGATGAGGCGGCAGTGATGGGCACTAATAGGCGGCAGTGATGGGCACTGATGGGTGGCAGTGATGGGCACTGATGGGTGGCAGTGATGGGCAGCACTGCCAGGTGGCACTGATTGGCACTACAGGTGGGCATTGATAGGTGGCACTTGTGGGCATTGATAGGTGGCACTTGTTGGCACTGTTAGGTGGCACTGTGGGCACTGTTAGGTGGCACTGTGGGCACTGTTAGGTAGCACTGTGGGCACTGTTAGGTAGCACTATTATGGTGGCACTGATGAGGCAGATGTGCCTGACATCTGAGCCGGTGATCGGCTTTTTTTTTCTACTCGCGCTGTAGAAAGATTACCGATCTTTTGTTTACATCATGTGATCAGCTGTCATTGGCTGACAGCTGATCACATGGTAAGGGGCCGGGACCGGCCCCTTACTCGGATTGGTGATCAGCCGAGTCTCAGTGACTCGGTGATCACAGCGCGCCTGGCGCAAACCCTGCAGGGCGCTCGCAGGGAGCGTGCACAGGGGAGGCCGTCTTATGATGGCCTCCTGGGAATTAAGGTCCACGCTGTGGCTGTCATTCGGCCATAGCGCAGATGGCAGGTGGTTAAAGTCCCAGGGCGACTCTCTTTTTTTTTTTTTGCATGCAATTAGGACTTGTTACTATGCTTACCTCAGGTTTAGGTGCTTTAGTCAACCTACCACTTATGCCCCCAATACTACCCTCAGGAATATGTTCTGCAATGTATTATATTAAAATAGTCCATATTTAAAAGGTTTGTGGTTAATATGGGGAATATTCGGTGAGGAACACGATAATACCAGTGATAATAGTGCTGCATAAATCATTATTATATTATATCCTGATAAAGAGTGTACAATATAAAGTAAGAAAGCGTAGATACCAAAATCTTGGCTAAAATACATGGAGAATAATTAGATATTTTAACCCAAATATAAGCATAACTTAAACATAGAGGGTATCCGTTGTTAACCACTTCAGCCCCAGACCATTTGGCTGGCCAAAGACCAGAGCACTTTTTGCAATTCGGCACTGCATTGTTTTAACTAACAATTGCACGGTCGTGTGACTTGGCTCCCACACAAAATTGACGTCCTTTTTTCCCCACAAATAGAGCTTTCTTTTGATGGTATTTGATCACCTCTGCGGTTTTTATTTTTTGCACTATAAACAAAAAAAGAGTGACAATTTTGAAGAAAAAACAATATTTTTTCCTTTTTGCTATAATAAATATCCCCAAGAAATATATAAAACTTTTTAAACTCAGTTTAGGCCGATACGTATTCTTCTACATATTTTTGGTAAAAAAAAAGACGCAATAAGTGTTTATTGATTGGTTTGCGCAAAAGTTATAGCGTCTACAAAATAGGGGATAGTTTTATGGCATTTTTATTAATACTTTTTTTTACTAGTAATGGCGCCAATCAGCGATTTTTATCATGACTGTGACATTATGGCGGACACATCGGACACTTTTGCCGCTATTTTGGGACCATTCACATTTATACAGTGATCAGTGCGATTAAAAATGCACTGATTACTGTGTAAATGTGAATGGCAGTGAAGGGGTTAACCAGGAGGCAGCGCTGTAGGGGTTAAGTGTGTCCTAGGGAGTGATTCTAACTATGGGGGGGCTATGTGTGACACGACACTGATCACCGTTCCCGATTACAGGTAGCGGTGATCAGTGTCCTGTCACTAGGCAGAACGGGGAAATGCTTGTTTACATCAGCAGTTCCCCGTTCTACCTCTCTGTGAGACGATCGCGGGTATCCCCGCGGACATCGAGTCCGCGGGACCCGCGGTCGAATCCATGGAGCTCGCAGCGGCGCACGCGCGCCTGCTATCTGGACCTTTGAGAGGTCACGTACAATAACATGATTTGACAGAGTGGAGCCAACCTGCCACAGTAAAACTGCGGCAGCTGGTCTGCAAGCGGTTAAAAGAGTAAACTTAGCCCCATCGTTTTAATAATGTAACAGGCAAAAAATGAATCCACAAACGACAATTAAAGCATGTTGCGCATATGAGAATGAGCATCTTAACCAATATGAACACTAATTTACTGTGCCAAAATGGCAGGCAAAATATGCTCGTGTGTCTAAATAAAAGTGCACATGTGTGCACTCCCGAAAAATGCTGGTTCCACATCCATTTGGACCTGGTGGAGCTGGTTTTGAGGGCCTGCGAAGAAAGGGCATAAGGAGCAAGGGAAAATGATCTGGAATGGTGAAGGGCCATGGTAATGGAAAGATAGAGAGTCGCTAATGGATGGTGAGGAAGTAGAGAAGGAATAAGATGGTGAGGAGCAAGGGACTAGGCCTGTAAAGAGGGTGAGATGATGGCATTGAACTCTAACTCTTCATTCAGGTCTTCTGGTGTTTAATTTAAATATCCAGTATGTCTATTGTGCATGCAATTTTCTGAATCGTTCTGGTAGTTCTTTATGTGTTGTTACACAGTTAGCTTATTAAGTGACTTTTGGCAGACAATATAGATTAAGACTGCTTAGATATTGTCACGTACCTTATCCAAGGCCAAGATGCTGAGAGAGGCTCCCCTTGCAGCTAAGTGCAGTATACCCCTGAAGATAATACAGGAAGTACAGTGCTCAAAGAAGCATGGGTTGCCAGCAGGGTGTGAAGGACTTGAGCAGACGATCACTTGGAGAATGCTTGAGGTTGTAGCAAAGGTGTAAGAGCAAGTCCTTGTGACCTGTAACTGTGTAAAGATGACTATGTATACAGGATACTCAGTAGAGGCTGGCTGAACCTAAGTGATCAGGCTGGTAGCTGCTGCAAGAGGGTAGTAAGCCAAGCCGGGGGTCATACACTGGTGATCAGGCAGGTTAAGCAGTAGCATAGTCTGTGAAACAGACCAGGGGTCATACACTGGTAATCAGGCAGGTGCAGGCGGTAGCAATGTCCGTGAGCCATACACTGGTGATCAGGCAGGTTTAGGCAGTAGCAAAGTCCGTGAGCCAAGCCGGGGGTCAATGCCAGGAGAAGAGATCAGACCAGGTCAGAAGGCAAGCCGAATCACAACAGGAATCACTAGCAAGCACAATGCAGGTTCAGAAACAGGGGAGAGCTGAAGACAATCCAGCAATTTGGAGATATGGGCAGACTTTTATAGGCCAGTTTGTCACGCTATGCATGTGCCACCATGATCACGCTCACGTTGTCCTGTTCTGTCGCGTATCGGCATGCGCGAGTCGCCATTCTTCCATGCATTTGCACGGAAAAGTGCCGATAGCGCCTGTTATGGCCATTTCCCTGATATTTTCTAGTTTAGCTTTGTTTCCTGGGTCAGTCCCCCACTGACTGGACAAAAAGATGATACTGGTGTTGAAGACGTGACTTAGAAATCTGATTTGCTTACCTGGGAAGATGATTTGCTTAGTAAGGAACCAAATGGCTGTGCAATGTAGAAAATGTGGGTAAACCATCAGATTAGCTGGACAGAATTAAAAAGACAGGATAAAACACTAAATGTATATGTATTTCAACATTCGATTTAACTTTTTACCTGAAGTTCCATTTTAATTTGCTTTGTAATGTGCGATGTAGAATAAAACAAGTTTAATACTATATATTGGTTTAATGCTGCTTACCTTAACTGTACATCAGAGTTTTTACTAGAACTTTTCAGTTGCCTTTTAAAGTATCTGAAGCTTTAATTATTACATTATAAAATTTAAAACTCTGTAACATATGGGTAATTACTTTATGTTTTCTAAGAAAAAAATGTATCCATGTGGGCTAATAAAAGGTCTGGTATGAAACTAAAATCTAATATTTCATTCAGTGATTAAAGCAGCATTACCATCTGGATTTTCAATTCCTTTCAAATTCATCATATTAGAAAACTAATACCTAATACAAAGCTATTTGCATCTCCTTTTTTTCTAAAGACCTATGTAAAAATGGCTGTAACAAACTCCAACGTAAAAAAAAAAAAACTTCTTTAAATGACATTGTTACACTTCTGGCTCTTTGGAACAGTAATATTTTTGAGTTAGGCATTTATTCAGTGCGAAATAGATGTGCCAATTGGTGAATTAGTAAAGTTAATATATATTTGTGGCCATTTATTTAATAAGGCTTCTATTTTTCTTAAAAGGGCAGCTTTAAGAGTCCTAACTTTAGAAATTTCCAATATCCAGTTATATTCTGTGCATTTAGGTTTGCATCCATCTATTTTTAAAATAAACTATTGAGCTGGCCAGTGCTAGTTCTTGAGGGAGCAAAAACAAAAGGTCCTTAAGCACTAGAACTGACAGTCATTGAAAAACTGTCCATGTCACAAACAATATATAAAAAAATATGTAAAAAATATATATAGCTGGAACCCAGTGCAGCTGCTAACCACTGGAGAAGGTGAACAACAAAACATGGACAACAAGTGCAGTGCTCAATGGGACCAGCATACAAAGAACTTCACTATTGATGTGTTGAGTCAAGTTCATTTATTAAATGCACACTCAAATGTTTAACAACAGTCAAATGGGGATGAGATAATCAAAATAAACGTAGTAAAAAGAAACTCAGTGCCATTGTTGAAATACTCTGAGAAATTATATGTACTACCATTAATCCAGATGACGGGGGGTTAACATCAGCAAGTCTACTCCAAGTCTTGATCCTGAAAAGTATAACCCGATATCCAAAAGAAATATAAAGGGTGGAAAAACATGGGTCACTGTAATGCGGCCAGTGGCTTGTCACAAATATCTGACCCGCTGTGCTGCGGGAGGTGTATTGTAGTGCGCGCCACTAGTTGTTGCACTCAGACAAGCTGATCAGGCTGGGTGAGATCCGGCATCCTAAAAGGCACCCTGGATGAGGCTGACGTCGGGGCCAGAAGCAAGGATCGGGATCAGGACTCGGATGTGTGCCCAACCTATAGATCATGAACTTGGTACAGTCTCCGGCCCCAAGATATCTAGTTCCAACAATCCTTTGCAACCAACGTCAGTTCAAATGCTATCCCCCACAAGTTTAAAAATAAGGCCCTTGGGGCCTGACCTTTTACTCATTGATTCCACAGCACCATTGGAACCAGGTAGTGGGACCAATCATACATCATTGAGCTTTGCATTAACAACTTCTAATAGATATAGTCCCTTATCCAAAGATCTGGATGTTTATATCAAAGAGGGTGCTCGTCCTAGGAATAATGGACCATCTGTAGCCCCAACTATTACATCCAGTGATACTAATAATGCACTACCAGTCAATGGGACTTTTTTAGTCCAGTCTCCAAACTGATCGCTACAACTAAAAGAAAAGAGAAAACTAGACGAGGTAGAAGAGGAGGGACACAATCCAAGGCTAAACAAAAAGGAGAGGATAGACATCATTTAGGTGATAGCACCAAAAAAATCTACAATCTATTCACACATATTTTAACAACAGCTGAATTATTTCTATAAAAAAAGGGCATGAGTTTCTCTCCCTCCACAGGGCCAGTAAGTTTGGTCTGTTTAAAGATCTAAATAAATGTATTCGCTCTCTCACCTTAAAACGGCACTATGCTAAGCTTGGTGCCTCCAAACTTATGAGTGCAAATTTGACATCAGAAGTTGTATATGATAACGTCATTCCTCATTCCCAGGATCAAATTTTGCAGGTTCTTTAAGATTTATGGGTAGAAGGTAACACAGAAAGTCCTAGTTGCAATCTCGAAACACCCAATACGAGGACAATATGCGACCGGTCTAAACTATTTGGCATGTTCACCAATGCCAGGAGCATGGCGGACAAGATGGGTTAACTAGAGATACTGTTGTACAAGGAGGATTTGGATTTTGTGGGAATTTCAGAGACCTGGTTTAACAGCTCTCATGATAGGCTGGCAAACATTCAAGGGTATACCCTATACCGCAAGGATAGAGAGGGTAAAAAAGGGGGAGGGGTATGCCTATATATCAAGAATAATGTACAAGCGAATGTGAGAGATGACATCACTGAGGGAGCTAGAGAGGAGGTGGAATCCTTATGGGTAGAGCTCCAAAGGGATGAAGCTAAGGGGAAAATAATACTGGGAGTATGCTTTAGGCCCCCTAACCTGTTGGAGGAAGTGGAGACGGATCTCCTATCACAAATTGGATTAGCAGCAAGGATGGGAAGTGTTATCATAATGGGGGATTTTAATTATCCAGACATAGACTGGGCGGAGGGAACCGCGCATTCATTTAAGGCTCGCCAGTTCCTTAATGTCTTGCAGGACAATTTTATGGGTCAGATGGTAGACGCACCAACTAGAAATAAAACATTACTGGATCTACTGATTACCAACAATACAGACCTGATCACGGATGTGGTCAATTAGTTTCAGTATAAATCACACAAATAGGAAACATGAAGGGAACACAAAGACACTGAATTTCAAAAGAGCCAACTTCCCTAAACTACAAACCTTGCTAAAAGGCATAAATTGGGATAAAATATTAGGAACAAAGAATACAGAGGAGAGATGGGTTTGCTTTAAGAGCATATTAAATAAGGGCATTAGCCAATGTATCCCATTGGGTAATAAATTTAAAAGAGCGAACAAAAATCCTGGATGGCTTAACTCCAATGTAAAAATGCATATAAAAGCAAAGGAGAAGGCCTTTAAAAATAGAACATGAAAGACACATAGCGGAGGAGAGCAAAAAAAATCCCAAGAAATTCTTTAAGTATGTAAACAGTAAAAAAGGGAGGACAGACCATATTGGCCCCATAAAGAATGAGGAAGGACATCTGGTTACAAAGGATGGGGAGATGGTGAAGGTATTGAATTTATTCTTCTCCTCAGTCTTCACGAGTGAATCAGGGGGCTTCAGTAACCAAAACTACAGTGTTTATCCTCATGACACAACACAGGAAGCACATCCATGGTTAACAGAGGACAGAATTAAAATTAGACTTGAGAAACTTAACATTAATAAATCACTGGGACCAGATGGCTTGCATCCGAGGGTACTTAGGGAACTCAGTCAAGTGATTGCCAGACCGTTGTTCCTAATTTTTACAGACAGTCTATTGACTGGAATGGTACCAGCTGATTGGAAAAAAGCCAATGTAGCACCAATATTTAAAAAGGGCCCAAAATACATCCCTGGGAATTACAGACCAGTTAGTCTAACATTAATAGTATGTAAACTCTTGGAGGGGATGATAAGGGACTATACACAAGATTTTAGTAATAAGAACGATATCATTAGCAGTAATCAGCATGGATTCATGAAGAATCGTTCTTGCCAAACCAATCTATTAACCTTCTATGAGGAGGTGAGTTGCCATCTAGATAAAGGAAGGCCCGTAGACGTGGCGTATCTGGATTTTGCAAAAGCATTTGACACAGTTCCCCATAAACGTTTACTGTACAAAATAAGATGCGTTGGCATGGACCATAGGGTGAGTACATGGATTGAAAACTGGCTACAAGGGCGAGTTCAGAGGGTGGTGATAAATGGGGAGTACTCAGAATGGTCAGGGGTGGGTAGTGGGGTTCCCCAGGGCTCTGTGCTGGGACCAATCCTATTTAATTAGTTTATAAACGACCTGGAGGATGGGATAAACAGTTCAATCTCTGTATTTGCAGACGATACTAAGCTAAGCAGGGCAATAACTTCTCTGCAGGATGTGGAAACCTTGCAAAAAGACCTGAACAAATTAATGGGGTGGGCGACTACATGGCAAATGAGGTTCAATGTAGAAAAATGTAAAATAATGCATTTGGGTGGCAAAAATGTGAATGCAATCTATACACTGGGGGGAGAACCTCTGGGGGAATCTAGGATGGAAAAGGACCTGGGGGTCCTAGTAGATGATAGGCTCAGCAATGGCATGCAATGCCAAGCTGCTGCTAATAAAGCAAACAGAATATTGGCATGCATTAAAAGGGGGATCAACGCAAGAGATAAAATGATAATTCTCACTATCTACAAGGCTCTGGTCCGGCCACACCTGGAGTATGCTGTCCAGTTCTGGGCACCAGTCCTCAGGAAGAATGTACTGGAAATGGAGCGAGTACAAAGAATGGCAACAAAGTTAATAAAGGGTCTGGAGGATCTAATGCTGGCCATACACTATACGAAAAACCGGCCGAACACATTTTCGAAAAACGAACGTTCGACCGTGACCGCAAACGATCGTGCCATCATGTAATGACCGATAAATTGTTCAGTGGACATGAATAAATAATTTTTTGTTCGTTTTTTTACATATACCTAGTGCAGACAGTTCGGACGGGAAACACATTAACCTTGCAATTTATCGTACGTTCGGCAGAAATTTTCCAAACTTCCCGTTCGTTTTTTTTCCACAAAAACGTCACAAACGATTATCGATTTGTGCCCATTAACTTGCCGAAAAACGAACGAAGTGTCTATACGAACGATTTTTCGGCCGATTTTTCGTATAGTGTATGGCCAGCATTAGTTATGAGGAAAGGTTGCAAGCACTGAACTTATTCTCTCTGGAGAAGAGACGCTTGAGAGGGGATATGATTTCAATTTACAAATACTGTACTGGTGACCCCACAATAGGGATAAAACTTTTTTGCAGAAGAGAGTTTAATAAGACTCGTGGCCACTCATTACAATTATAAGAAAAGAGATTTAACCTTAAACTACGTAGAGGGTTCTTTACTGTAAGAGTGGCAAGGATGTGGAATTCCCTTCCACAGGCGGTGGTCTCAGCAGGGAGCATTGATAGCTTCAAGAAACTATTAGATAATCACCTCAATGACCGCAACATACAGGGATATACAATGTAATACTGACACATAATCACACACATAGGTTGGACTTGATGGATTTGTGTCTTTTTTCAACCTCACCTACTATGTATACAAGTTCCCTTTTCAGAGCCAGATATTAAACACACTAGTTTTAAACCTCCATCTATATTCAATCCAACTCATTCTTATGCGCCGTACACATGGTCAGATTTTCCAACGGAAAATGTTCGATGTGAGCTTTTTGTCGTAAATTCCGACCGTGCGTACGCTCCATTGGACATTTTCCATCGGAATTTCCATCACACAAAATTTGAGATCTGGATCTCAAATTTTCTGACAACAAATCCATTGTCGTAAATTCCGATCGTGTGTACACAATTCCGACGCACAAAGTTCCACGCATGCACAGAATCAAGCAGAAGAGCCGCACTGGCTATTGAACTTCATTTTTCTCAGCTCGTCGTACGTGTTGTATGTCACCGTGTTCTTGATTTTCGGAATTGCCAACATGCTTTGTGTGACCGTGTGTATGCAAGACAAGTTTGAGCCAACATCCGTCTGAAAAAAATCTATGGATTTTGTTGTCGGAATGTGTGATTAATGTGCGATCGTGTGTATGCATAAGGGTCCATTTATGGAGACATTTTATCAAGCTGTTTATAAAGAGTTTATAGAATTGTGCGATGCCCCAACCAATGGGAGATTTTGTAATCTGAGTTTGGCCAAACGCTAAGCTCTTAAACACCTTACAACCAATAAGGATATTAAAGTTAAACAGGCTGATAAAGGAGGCAGCCTAGTTGTCCAAGACAAAGCAGACTACCTCCGAGAGTCATATCGGTTACTATCAGATACGGATACTTATCTGAAACTCCCTTCAGACCCTCTTCCTCAATAGCAACGGGAACTTGTCACTCTTGTTGAAGCATATAATAGAAAAAGCAGTCAGGTCTCTCCTAACAATGAGGGTATCAAAATCTGTGTGTAACCACACCTATGATCAATGATCTGCTGGGAGACACCCGCAAACCTGTTGTCTGTATGCTTACTGCAATTCTCTCAGCAGACAGACCAGTTCCTCTGAATCTTATGGAACAATGTAACAAAAGAAAAGACTATAGGTCTTCAAAGAGATTCTTCAAAGAGGAACACTCAGGTCTTGAAAAGAATACAAAACGGTTTACTTTATTAAATATGTAAATTACTGAACAAGTAAAACATTGGAAAACTGCATTTTCCTCCACCAATGTTAAAACCAACTAAATAAACAACAACAGACACACCACCGGCTCACTCCTCATTCACTCCAGATCTCCCCTAACGGACTGATGACCTGAATATATCTAATTTGTTTCAGGGCTGTAGTACATGTGTGCACTCCTCCTAAATGTGTGGGACAGGGGGATGCATGTGGGAGTCTCTATGCTAGGATAGATATGGGTTAAGAGTATGAGGGACTTCCCACGATGCGGCCATTTGATATGATGATGAAATGATCAGGCTGTTCATGTATATTCCTGTGCAATGTCAATAAGTGAGTATTCAAAATTTGCCCATGGATGGACTTCAAAAGGTCACTAAATGCACCACATCATGTTTGGAGCCAGCATATCACATTGCTTCTACGGAAGATATATCCTCAAAAAGTAGTAAAAGTAGTAAAAACTACAAACTGTGGTTCCTCGCTGAGCCTCAGCCACACACTGCTCTATAAACGCTGCCGCAGGACAGGCTGAGCATTGCAGCTGCGTAGCACTGGGAGCGGAGCACGAGTGCACAGGCTCTAAGCGGAAGTCAGGATGGTCTCGGCCAAGCAGGATTCTTGGGGGGAGAAAACCAGTCAGCATATACTTCTGACCCCCTCTTGTTGAAGCAGCTCATAGAGACACTAAAGACATGTATTGAACACTAAAGATAAATGTTTTTTGCTTCCAAAAGTTTGTAGTACTCCCTATTTCTATTACCTCCCCAAGGTGCATAAATCTTTGATAGACCCCCCAGGGAGGCCAATTGTCACAAGCATGAACAGTTTTACAAGTGGTCTTTCATAGACCATTTACTACAACCTATGGTCTGTCAACTGGCATCATATATTAAAGACTCTAGTCACGTTATTGATATTCTAAAAGACTATTCCTGGCACGATGAGTATATGTGGGCTTCATTGGATGTCACCTCATTATTTACATCAATACCTCACGAGGTCGGTATTGCTGCTGAACAGTATTTCTTAAGAAAAAATGGTGAGTTGAATTCCAAACAAGTAGAATTTTTGCTTTTCAGTGTAAACTTTTGTCTACGACACAACTATTTTACTTTTTTAGACCAATTTTACCTTCAACGCAAAGGTACAGCAATTTGGGCGAATTTTGCTCCAGTATATGTGAACCTCACAATGGTATATTGGGAGGAGATGAAGATAGGTGTCGATAATCCCTTTTCCCAATATATTGTCTTCTATGGCTGCAACATATTGATGTTTTACTTATTTAGAGTGGTGGTCTTGTTTTTTTTTCCAACTTTGTTGCTTATTGTAATGATAATTCACTTGGCTTATCATTTACACATGAGATAGACCAGAAAGAGTTATGCCCTGTACACACGGTCGAACATTGATCGGACATTCCGACAACAAAATCCATGGATTTTTTTCCGACGGATGTTGGTTTAAACTAGTTTTGCATACACATGGTCGCACAAAGTTGTCGGAATTTCCGAACGCCAAGAACGCGGTGACGTACACCACCTACGACGAGCCTATAAAAGGGCAGTTCAGTACCAAGCGCGGCACCCTTTGGGCTCCTTTTGCTAATCTCGTGTTAGTAAAAGTTTGGTGAGAGACGATTCACGCTTTTTCAGACTCATGGTTTTCAGATCGTATTTCTGCTGTTCAGTTTGTGCTTGTTGGTTTGTATCTGGTCTTCAGTGCGTGCAGCGAGTTAACATTGACTTTGTCATTGTGTTCTTGTTCGCTCGTTACTGATTATCAGGTTGCTCTTCACAGCCCTTGCTGTTCTTCAGTGCGTTCTGTTACTTCGTTCTGAGCAGCCGACCGTTTTCTAGCCATGTTGCGTGTACATAGTCATCGTAGAGTTTGTGCTGTGCGGGGGCTTGGTGTTTGGGTCCTTATTTTGACACAAGCCCAGTCCATGAACAGAGCGAGGAGGAGTTTATGGACCAAGAATTGGTTGCTCCAGTGTGACCAGTTCTGTCATATGCCTTTGCTCCGTGAGATCCGTGAGAATAATCCTGACGATTTCACGAACTTTCACCGGATGACGACCCCATATTTCACCATTTGTTGGCTTTGCTGACCCCTTATATTAGCAGGCAGGATACCTGCATGAGGCAAGCCATCTTTCCGGAGCAGAGGCTAGTCGCCACCCTGCGGCACTTGGCAATGGGGAGAAGCCTGCAGGACCTCAAGTTCTCGACAGGCATCTCCCCCCCAGGCACTGGGGATCATTATCCCGGAGACCTGTTCTACCATCTTCCAGGTCCTGCAGAAGGACTATATTAAGGTAAGGTTTTTATCCTTTAACATCACAATTTATTGTATTTAATGTTTGTTAATATATTGTATTTCTTTCCTCATTTCCTAATTACCATGATTGTAATATGCTGTGAATGTCCCCTTTGTCCTCATGCATGCTGGATTTTTATGTAATGTTTTTTTGTCCTTCATACATAGTTGCCTTCACTTACCTCCCCAGCATGCTCTCCTGGGACTATATTCACCTTGTGTAGTCACTTAACCACTTAAGGACCGCCTCACGCCGATGTACGTCGGCAAGGCGGCACGGGCAGGCAAAATCACGTACATGTACGTGATTTGCCTCCCGCGGGTGGGGGGTCCGATCGGACCCCCCCCGGTGCCCGAGGCGGTCCCGTTTTGTTCCCCGGCGATCGGAGATGAGGGGGAGGCCATGCGTTCGTGGCCCCCCCCTCGCGATCGCTGCCGGCCAATGGGAACATTCCTTTGCTGCTGTATGCTAAACAGCAGCAAAGGAAATGATGTCATCTCTCCTTGGCTCGGTAGTTTCCGTTCCAGCGCCCAGGGGAGAGGACATCAATGTGAGTGCACCAACACTACACCTCACAGTAGAACATGCCAGGCATACAAAACACCCCGATCCCCCCCCCCGATCCCCCCCAATCACCCCCCAATCACCCCCCCCCTGTCACAAACTGACACCAAGCAGGGTTTTTTTTTTTTTCTGATTACTGTATTGGTGTCAGTTTGTGACAGTTACAGTGTTGGGACAGTTAGTATTACCCCCCTTTAGGTCTAGGGTACCCCCCTAACCCCCCCTAATAAAGTTTTAACCCCTTGATCACCCCCCGTCACCAGTGTCGCTAAGCGATCATTTTTCTGATCGCTGTATTAGTGTCACTGGTGACGCTAGTTAGGGACTTAAATATTTAGGTTCGCCGTCAGCGTTTTATAGCGTCAGGGACCCCCATATACTATCTAATAAATGTTTTAACCCCTTGATTGCCCCCTAGTTAACCCTTTCACCACTGATCACCGTATAACCGTTACGGTTGACGCTGGTTAGTTCGTTTTTTTTTATAGTGTCAGGGCACCCGCCGTTTATTACCGAATACAGGTTTAGCCCCCTGATCGCCCGGCGGTGATATGCGTCGCCCCAGGCAGCGTCCGATTAGCGCCAGTACCGCTAACACCCACGCACGCAGCATGCGCCTCCCTTAGTGGTATAGTATCTGATCGGATCAATATCTGATCCGGTCAGATCTATACTAGCGTCCCCAGCAGTTTAGGGTTCCCAAAAACGCAGTGTTAGCGGGATCAGCCCAGATACCCGCTAGCACCTGTGTTTTGCCCCTCCGCCCAGCCCACCCAAGTGCAGTATCGATCGATCACTGTCACTTACAAAACACTAAACGCATAACTGCAGCGTTCGCAGAGTCAGGCCTGATCCCTGCGATCGCTAACAGTTTTTTTGGTAGCATTTTGGTGAACTGGCAAGCACCAGCCCCAGGCAGCGTCAGGTTAGCGCCAGTAGCGCTAACACCCACGCACGCACCGTACACCTCCCTTAGTGGTATAGTATCTGATCGGATCAATATCTGATCCGATAAGATCTATACTAGCGTCCCCAGCAGTTTAGGGTTCCCAAAAACGCAGTGTTAGCGGGATCAGCCCAGATACCTGCTAGCACCTGCGTTTTGCCCCTCCGCCCGGCCTGACCCACCCAAGTGCAGTATCGATCGATCACTGTCACTTACAAAACACTAAACGCATAACTGCAGCGTTCGCAGAGTCAGGCCTGATCCCTGCGATCGCTAACAGTTTTTTTGGTAGCGTTTTGGTGAACTGGCAAGCACCGGCCCCAGGCAGCGTCAGGTTAGCGCCAGTACCGCTAACACCCACGCACGCAGCATACACCTCCCTTAGTGGTATAGTATCTGAACGGATCAATATCTGATCTGATCAGATCTATACTAGCGTCCCCAGCAGTTTAGGGTTCCCAAAAACGCAGTGTTAGCGGAATCAGCCCAGATACCTGCTAGCACCTGCATTTTGCCCCTCCGCCCGGCCCAGCCCAGCCCACCCAAGTGCAGTATCGATCGATCACTGTCACTTACAAAACACTAAACGCATAACTGCAGCGTTCGCAGAGTCAGGCCTGATCCCTGCGATTGCTAACAGTTTTTTTGGTAGCTTTTTATTGAACTGGCAAGCCCAAGCGGCGTAGTACACCCCGGTCGTAGTCAAACCAGCACTGCAGTAACACTTGTTGACTTGGCGAGTCCCATAAGTGCAGTTCAAGCTGGTGAGGTGGCAAGCACAAGTAGTGTCCCGCTGCCACCAAAAAGACAAACACAGGCCCGTCGTGCCCATAATGCCCTTCCTGCTGCATTTGCCAATCCTAATTGGAAACCCACCGCTTCTGCAGCGCCCGTACTTCCCCCATTCACATCCCCAACCAAATAAAGTCGGCTGCATGAGAGGCATTTTTATGTCCTCCCGAGTACCCCTACCCAACGAACCCCCCCAAAAAAGATGTTGTGTCTGCAGCAATCGCGTATATAGGCGTGACACCCGCTATTATTGTCCCTCCTGTCCTGACAATCCTGGTATTTGCATTGGTGAATGTTTTGAACGCTACCATACACTAGTTGAGTATTAGCGTAGGGTACAGCATTCCACAGACTAGGACACACTTTCACAGGGTCTCCCAAGATGCCATCGCATTTTGAGAGACCCGAACCTGGAACCGGTTACAGTTACAAAAGTTAGTTACAAAAAAAGTGTCAAAAAAAAATATATATATAAAATAAAAAAAAATAGTTGTTGTTTTATTGTTCTCTCTCTCTCTATTCTCTCTCTATTGTTCTGCTCTTTTTTACTGTATTCTATTCTGCAATGTTTTATTGTTGTTATGTTTTATCATGTTTGCTTTTCAGGTATGCAATTTTTTATACTTTACCGTTTACTGTGCTTTATTGTTAACCATTTTTTTGTCTTCAGGTACGCCATTCACGACTTTGAGTGGTTATACCAGAATGATGCCTGCAGGTTTAGGTATCATCTTGGTATCATTCTTTTCAGCCAGCGGTCGGCTTTCATGTAAAAGTAATCCTAGCGGCTAATTAGCCTCTAGACTGCTTTTACAAGCCGTGGGAGGGAATGCCCCCCCCCACCATCTTCCGTGTTTTTCTCTGGCTCTCCTGTCTCAACAGGGAACCTGAGAATGCAGCCGGTGATTCAGCCAGCTGACCATAGAGCTGATCAGAGACTAGAGTGGCTCCAAACATCTCTATGGCCTAAGAAACCGGAAGCTACGAGCATTTTATGATTTAGATTTCGCCGGATGTAAATAGCGCCATTGGGAAATTGGGGAAGCATTTTATCACACCGATCTTGGTGTGGTCAGATGCTTTGAGGGCAGAGGAGAGATCTAGGGTCTAATAGACCCCAATTTTTTCAAAAAAGAGTACCTGTCACTACCTATTGCTATCATAGGGGATATTTACATTCCCCGAGATAACAATAAAAATGATTAAAAAAAAAAAATATGAAAGGAACAGTTTAAAAATAAAACAAAAAAAGCAAAAAAATAATAAAGAAAAAAAAAAAAAAAAAAGCACCCCTGTCGCCCCCTGCTCTCACGCTAAGGCGAACGCAAGCGGCGGTCTGTCGTCAAAGTAAACAGCAATTGCACCATGCATGTGAGGTATCACCGCGAAGGTCAGATCGAGGGCAGTAATTTTTGCAGTAGACCTCCTCTGTAAATCTAAAGTGGTAACCTGTAAAGGCTTTTAAAGGCTTTTAAAAATGTATTTATTTTGTTGCCACTGCACGTTTGTGCGCAATTTTAAAGCATGTCATGTTTGGTATCCATGTACTCGGCCTAAGATCATATTTTTTTATTTCATCAAACATTTGGGCAATATAGTGTGTTTTAGTGCATTAAAATTTAAAAAAGTGTGTTTTTTCCCCAAAAAATGCGTTTGAAAAATCGCTGCGCAAATACTGTGTGAAAAAAAAAATGAAACACCCACCATTTTAATCTGTAGGGCATTTGCTTTAAAAAAATATATAATGTTTGGGGGTTGAAAGTAATTTTTTTGCAAAAAAAAATAACTTTTTCATGTAAACAATAAGTGTCAGAAAAGGCTTTGTCTACAAGTGGTTAGAAGAGTGGGTGATGTGTGACATAAGCTTCTAAATGTTGTGCATAAAATGCCAGGACAGTTCAAAACCCCCCCCAAATGACCCCATTTTGGAAAGTAGACACCCCAAGCTATTTGCTGAGAGGCATGTCGAGTCCATGGAATATTTTATATTGCGACACAAGTTGCGGGAAAGAGACAAATTTTTTTTTTTTGCACAAAGTTGTCACTAAATGATATATTGCTCAAACATTACATGGAAATATGTGAAATTACACCCCAAAATACATTCTGCTGCTTCTCCTGAGTACGGGGATACCACATGTGTGAAACTTTTTGGGAGCCTAGCCGCGTACGGGACCCCGAAATCCAAGCACCGCCTTCAGGCTTTCTAAGGGCGTGAATTTTTGATTTCACTCTTCACTGCCTATCACAGTTTCGGAGGCCATGGAATGCCGAGGTGGCACAAAACCCCCCCAAATGACCCCATTTTGGAAAGTAGACACCCAAAGCTATTTGCTGAGAGGTATAGTGAGTATTTTGCAGACCTCACTTTTTGTCACAAAGTTTTGAAAATTGAAAAAAGAAAAAAAAAATGTTTTTTCTTGTCTTTCTTCATTTTCAAAAACAAATGAGAGCTGCAAAATACTCACCATGCCTCTCAGCAAATAGCTTGGGGTGTCTACTTTCCAAAATGGGGTCATTTAGGGGGGTTTTGTGCCACCTGGGCATTCCATGGCCTCCGAAACTGTGATAGGCAGTGAAGAGTGAAATCAAAAATTTTCACCCTTAGAAATCCTGAAGGCGGTGATTGGATTTCGGGGCCCCGTAAGCGGCTAGGCTCCCAAAATGTCCCACACATGTGGTATCCCCATACTCAGGAGAAGCAGCTAAATGTATTTTGGGGTGCAATTCTACATATGCCCATGGCCTGTGTGAGCAATATATCATTTAGTGACAACTTTATGCAAAAAAAAAAAAATTAAAAAAAAAAGTGTCACTTTCCCGCAACTTGTGTCAAAATATAAAATATTCCATGGACTCAATAGGCCTCTCAGCAAATAGCTTGGGGTGTCTACTTTCCAAAATGGGGTCATTTTGGGGGGTTTTGTGCCACCTGAGCATTCCATGGCCTCCGAAACTGTGATAGGCAGTGAAGAGTGAAATCAAAAATTTACTCTCTTAGAAATCCTGAAGGCGGTGATTGGTTTTCGGGGCCCCGTACGCGGCTAGGCTCCCAAAAAGTCCCACACATGTGGTATCCCCATACTCAGGAGAAGCAGCTGAATGTATTTTGGGGTGCAATTCCACATAGGCCCATGGCCTGTGTGAGCAATATATCATTTAGTGACAACTTTTTGTAAATATTTTTTATTTTTTTTTGTCATTATTCAATCACTTGGGACAAAAAAAATAAATATTAAATGGGTTCAACATGCCTCTCAGCAATTTCCTTGGGGTGTCTACTTTCCAAAATGGGGTCATTTGGGGGGTTTTGTACTGCCCTGCCATTTTAGCACCTCAAGAAATGACATAGGCAGTCATAAACTAAAAGCTGTGTAAATTCCAGAAAATGTACCCTAGTTTGTAGACGCTATAACTTTTGCGCAAACCAATAAATATACGCTTATTGACATTTTTTTTACCAAAAACATGTGGCCGAATACATTTTGGCCTAAATGTATGACTAAAATTTAGTTTATTGGATTTTTTTTATAACAAAAAGTAGAAAATATCATTTTTTTTCAAAATTTTCGGTCTTTTTCCGTTTATAGCGCAAAAAATAAAAACCGCAGAGGTGATCAAATACCATCAAAAGAAAGCTCTATTTGTGGGAAGAAAAGGACGCAAATTTCGTTTGGGTACAGCATTGCATGACCGCGCAATTAGCAGTTAAAGCGACGCAGTGCCAAATTGGAAAAAGACCTCTGGTCCTTAGGCAGCATAATGGTCCGGGGCTCAAGTGGTTAACAAAGTATTTTGTTAGCTCCATAGTAGTGCTTTACCCTAAACAACCCCTAAAATGTGTAAAAATGTGATTTGTGCTTTAAATTCAGGCAGAGTGCCAGAGGCTTTTTTTTTGGGTCCCAAAATCATTTGGAACCCTCCCTCCTCCCAACTGCTAACTCAGCTGATACCAATCTTCTATCTATCCCCAATCCTCTATCTGCTGACTTTGCCAAACCCATACACACTATATACCCACCTCTTTTGTGGTCATATTTATGGATGAATTCCCCAAAGCATGTAGTGCAAGGGCCTGCCTGAATACTTTCAAATGGTGATCTTCAAAGTTTTTGTATCCTATTATTATCTTGATAGGTAATAGCAGAATGTAAAAATGTGCTAAAATGTGTACAGTGTGTATTTATCTCTTTGTATTATGACACTTTTTACCTGTCCAGTGGGCTGCCAATAGTGTAAGTAAGGAGGGGCTGGTCAAAGTAATATACATTATTTATGCATTCAGCTCTCAATGAAGTGGAGAGGGTTACCTGTCCAAAACATCTCCCCCCCATAAAATTTCTAAAATGGCCTATGAGAGGAGGGGGAATCTGATAGGTGGACCTTATACCTTTTTCTTTAAATACTCCCTAAAATAAATGTTATACTGATGTTGGCCAAGAATGTTTGTGTCTAATCTGCTCTCCATGTTTATTAGCAAAATGATTAATTTTTTTTCTTGTTTGACTCCACAGTTTCCTTCCAACCCACAGGAATGGCAGACTGTGGCCTCCCACTTTGCCCAGCGGTGGGACTTTCCTAACTGCGGAGGGGCAATTGATGGCAAACACGTCCACATTGTCCCACCACCCAACTCGGGGTCATACTATTACAACTACAAGGGGTTCAATAGTATTGTGATGTTGGCGGTGGTGTCGGCTACTTACGAGTTCCTGTATGTGGACGTGGGGAAGAATGGCCGGATGTCAGATGGTGGAGTCATCGTCCACACGGAGTTCTACAGGCATCTCCAGAATGGCAGCTTGGACTTGCCACCTCCAGAAGACAATGCGGAAGGACTCCCATTCGTCTTCGTTGCGGATGAAGCGTTTGCGCTGGGGGACCATCTTATGTGGCCATTCCCTATGAGGACCCTCACCCCGAACCAGAGGGTTTTTAATTACTGGCTGGCCAGAGCCAGAAGAGTGGTGGATAACACGTTTGGAATAATGGCCAGCCGGTTCCGCCTATTTATTACACCCATACACATGGCGGAATATAAACTTAATCACATCATCCTGGCTTGCTCTGTTCTCCACAACTTTTTAAGGGGGAATTCTGTGAACTATGCTGGCTCAGTTGGGCCTGAACCTGGAATTAATCTAAATGAACCAAACCTGACAGAGCTTGAAGCTGGCCGTCCTGGCTTGCCCTCCCAGAGTGCCCGCGAGGTCCGTCTAAGATACATGGAATACTTTGCGGGTAGGGGGGCCATCAATAAGCCAGACAATGTGTGAGACATTTTTAAAATATTTTTTTTTTTTAAACAGAACAAATATTTGCTTAGATTTACTGCTTGTCTTTCTTTTAGCTGACCCTGACTGAAATTTGGGAAGTCCTGAAAATGGCGTGATTGTGTAAAATTAAAAAGCACTGTTGGGTGTTACTTACTAAAGGCAAAGACACTTTGCACTACAAGTGCACTTGAGACTGCGCAGAAACTGCACTTGTAGTGCAAAGTGGATTTGCCTTTAGTAAATAACCCCCAATGTCACTGAAAACACCAACTTTACAACCCAAAAATGCTTTTCAGCATTGAAAGAAGAAGCCACACATTGTTGATTCTCAATCTTTTTAATCAAAGCACAATCACATATGCATTTATAAAAGGTTTTTTAAAACAAACCAACATGTTTGTTGTATAACAATTTTTTAGGTGACATTAAAGCGGAGTTCTACCCTAAAGTGGAACTTCCGCTCATCGGATTCCTCCCCCCCTCCGGTGCCTCAATTGGCACCTTTCAGTGGGGAGGGGGGTGCAGATACCTGTATAATACAGGTATCTGCACCCACTTCCGGGAATAGCTAGCCGCAAATGCCCGCCCCCCCGTTGTGTTCTGGGAAGCACACAGTTCCCACAACACAACGGGGACCAGTGTAGACGTGCAGCATGACTCGCGCATGTGCAGTAGGGAACAGGGCAGTGAAGCCGCAATGCTTCACTTCCTGATTCCCTGACCGAGGATGGCAGTGGGGGCAGCCAAGAGACGAGCGATTGATCGGCTTCGGCTGCCGACATCGCTGGACCCTGGGATAGGTAAGTGTCCATTTATTAAAAGTCAGCAGCTGCAGTATTTGTAGCTGCTGGCTTTTAATATTTTTGTTTAAGGTGGAGCTCCCCTTTAAAAGTAGAAATGTCCTTTTAAGGTAAAACCGGCATGTTTAAATCCAACTAAAAATACACAAATCTGGAACTTACAAAGTTCAACTTTTGTAGAAATTGAAGGCAATATCAGACATGAGTATTTATAAACTATGTTTGATATTGCGTTCAGATGGGGTGAAGTCACTCCTGGAAAAGCCAAATTTTGAAGATGCACACAAATTACCGAATGTCAACATGTGCTAGCTGCCATCATGGGGGATCAATGGACGTGTTTTGTGGGTGCAACCCCTTCCTCTCAGCTACTTTATTATTGAGGAAGGGGTTGCACCCCCAAAACACGTACATTGATCTCCTGTGATGGCAGATAGCACATGTTGACACACTGTGTGCATCTTCAAAATTTGGCTTTTCTAGAATATGTCAAAAAATGTGCAAAAAAATTTCAGAAAAATAAAGCAGAAAGAAGTAAGGTATTTACAGGGGTTTGAAACTCTCCCTAAAACATCAATGATGTTCTTCATTTTGTTTTGAAAATCATTGATGTTTTGCTTGATGTTTTCCAAGTCCCTATTACACCCCATAATCAGGATCTGGGCACTTTCACTGGTGAAATGACCTTCATCCACAACATCACGATCACCTAAAAATATTGAAAAAAAAAAGACCATGTATTATAAATATGCAGGCATCCATCTCTTACCTGAGCCTGTGGTCGCAGACACTCACCTGTTGTGGTGACAATTTCCACCACGTCTTCCTCCTCCTCCTCTGCTTGGCTTTGGGGGATTTCCCCTTCTTCCTGAGGTGGGGGGTCTGTTGTCTCCTCTGATGAGTGGTGTCCTCCAAGTCTTTTCTCCCCTATGTAAAAAAAAATAAGTATACTTAGCACACAGATATTTGATGGCAGAAATAGGAATATGAAACATTGCTTGGAAGTGGGGTACAATTGTCTATTTTGGCAGAGTTCCAAGATGAAGAAATATTGTTTTCCTTTGTGAAGCTTGAATACTTACCTGTTTTGTACAAGCTTCACAGATGGAGTCACCCCTATAGTATACACTGGAGCACCTGTGTGGGACCCCCTAATAAAAAGGGTGTTCTTGTGTCCCACACTAGTTCTCCAGTGTCCAGATGTGTAAACAGCTGCTGAGTGTCCTCTCCTTACACAGAATCTAGTTTGCATTTCATTCTAGTTACAAACCCATCTAAACACCAAAATGTATTGAAATGCATCTGGACAAAACATGGTGTTTTTTTGGCCGAACGAACAATGTTTCCTACGAACGAATAATGTGTCCATGAACATGAAAGTTGCCATTTTAAACTGTACAACAGTAAAGAAATGCACATGGAGCAGCACAAACATTATAAAAATAACAAATAGGAACACAGGACAACTACTTACTTTTTTGAAGCACTCTCCTGATCCTTCTATACTGATCGTGCTCCCTTAATTTGAGGTCCGACCACCGCTTCCTCAGTTGATCCTTGGATCGACGTACCCCAAAATTTCGGTGCAGACTCTTCACAACTTTAGTCATGATCTTGGCGTTTCTGACATTGGGGTTGGGGTAAGGTCCATACTTCCCATCATAGTCGGCCCTCTTCAGTATGTCGATCATCTCCAGAAAAGCCATATTAGATGCCTTAAGTCTCCTCTGGGATTGTGACGTTTCTGGCTCCGGGCTTTCCTCCTCCTCGTTGCTGTAATTAGCACGCACCTGTTGTGTCTCCGCCATGTGCTCTTCCCCACTGCGGCAAATGAGAAGGAGCGGGGAATAGACTAGAAAGAACATCAGGGGCGGGCGGAGTTTCACGTATGCGCAGTGTATATAAAGCGTAACACGCGTGCGTAGTACGTACGATCTGTGAGCGGAGGAAGGAGTATCGGAAGCGCTGTTCGTGATAATGAAGGTATCATTTAAACTTAGGCCTATACTGCTTATAGATTGAGGCCTATATTGGGACAAGATTAGGAGACTTTAGCCTGACATTAGGGTTTATCTTGTGTATTGCAGATAAAATGGATGACTTCAATAACCACAACTTCCTCCCCCTGTTCATAGACAAGTACAGGGAGCTGCCCTGTCTGTGGCAGGTGAAACATCTGCATTATAATCAATAATATAAACAAAAGAGGCAGGCAGCGCTGGAGAAACTGCTGGAGTTGGTGAAGCCAGTGGTCCCCACAGCAACAATCCCCTATTTAAAAGCCAAAATTGGTGGCCTGAGAAGCACTTATCTTAGGGAGCACAAGAAGGTCCAGGATTCCCAGAGATCAGGAGCTGCAGCAGATGACATTTATATCTCCAGGCTCTGGTACTATGAGAGACTTTGTTTTCTGTCAGACCAGACTGAAGTCAGGGAATCCCTCTCCACTCTTCCTTCCACTCTTCCTTCCACCCTATCTTCCACCCCAGCTGAGGCTTCCAGCCAGGAAGAAGTGGAGGAGCCCAGCTTGAGCCAGGTATAGCATTGTTCTACAGATTTCTGGTCAATAAATAAATGATGTATACTAGATGTTATTATTGATTACTAATTGCAGATTAAATAAAGGCGTTTACATATCAATAGACAGTAGTGGGCAAAACAATTGGGACAAGAATGAAAAATGCTGGGCTCAGAATGATAGTCTGTTATATTTGTTAACATTCAATTTGCAAAGAGGCTGTGGAATGTGGCACACAGGAGGAGGCTGTGGAATGTGGCAGCCAGGAGGAGGTGGGGGTTAGTGGCAGCCAGGAGGTGGCGGGGGTAAGTGGTAGCCAGAGAAGGCCGGGCCCAGTAGGAGCCTCACAGAATCCCAGGTCCCTCCCCTCCACCTTCCAAACAAAAGACCTAGGAAGGGGAGTAACGTGGAGGATTCAGCACTCAGGCTGATTCAGGAGGCTTCTGCGTCCCTCAGAACCACCCCCACTCGTGAAGAGGCCTTTGCCTCCATGGCTGCCACCAAGCTGCCGGACATGCAGGAGGGCCAATGCCTCATGTGTGAGGAAATCATTTATAAAACATTAAATAAGGGGTTGAGGGGCGAAATCACACCCAATACCCACCTGAGTGAGTTGAACCATCCTCCTCCTCCTCCTGCAACAACTCCACCACCACAGACACAGCGTGGAAGGAAGACAAGAGAGTGAAGGCCCTGGGTTCAGTCTGGTCTTACAAAAGATGCAGGCTCTTGTATGACCACAGCCTGGGGACATACATGTTATCTGCTGCTGTTCATGATCTCTTGGACTTCTGGACCAGATTGTACTCCCTTAAATATATGGACTCCTCAGGCCACCAATTTTGCAGTAAAATAGTTGATGTGTGCCCTGGGGGCCAAAGGCTTCGCCAATTTCTGCTGTTTCTCCAGCATTGCCTCCCTCTTTCTTTGGTTAGGACCCCTTAATAAATTTTTGGTTTGATTTATTATACTTGCCTATGTGTGTTTTCCTTCAAAAAGGAAAGTTTGTTTGTGAGGAGGCAGGTACATTTCAAAAATACAATGTGAAATTAACAAGAGACACCAACACCAAGCAACCTCCTTGAGATTAAATAATACAAGATAATAATGATGTTGTGGTAACTTGACACACAAAACACACCCAAAACTATTCTGGAGTAAAAAAAAGAAAAAAAAAAGAAAACACAAGATCAGGCTTTAAAAAAATTCAAAAAAAAATATTTATTATAAAAACATTCAAAAAATAATATTTTTTCGGTAGATGTGACAAATAAAAATATTATATTGATGAAATCATGATAAATAATAAAGAAAGAAGTTTGTGAGAACTCTTTGTGAATATGAGCAGCAAAACAACTTCATTCTTCTAGCATTATAAAGAAGAAGGGAGTGCGCTACATTAAACATTTTAAAACATTGCAGCCTGACGAAAGTGCTATATCCATTCCGAACGCTAATTTTACCAGACCGAGCAGTTCCGTCTCAGAATTTATTCTGAGCATGCGTGGCACTTTGTGCGTCGGAATTGTCATCACACGGTCGGGTTTGACGCGATCGGATTTTGTTGTCGGAAAATTTTATAGCCTGCTCCCAAACTTTGTGTGTCGGAAAATCCGATGGAAAAAGTCAGATGGAGCCCACACACGGTCAGAATTTCCGACCATGTGTACAAGGCATTAGTGTTCCTCGACTTGGTTCTGTCTCATGATAAACAAAATATCATTACCAGAAACCATAATAAGCCTACATCTGGCAATTCCTACCTCCATTTAATAGTTGCCATCACCCCACGTGGAAGAAGAATATTCCCGATGGCCAATTCCATAGATTGCAGGGGAACTGTACAAAAACAGAGGGCCAATACATGCAAAAAAATTTTGAGGAAAAGGGGTATCAAGTGATGAATGCCTTTCTCTTAAACAAGACAAAACAATTTAAAAATATGACTAACATGGCTAGATTTGTGTCAACTTTTAATACCAAATACAGAGCCATTTCCAAGATAATATACAGTGCCTTGCAAAAGTATTTACCCCCTTGGCATTTTTCATGTTTTGTTGCCTCACAACCTGGAATTAACATGGCTTGTTTTTGAGTATTTGCATCATTTAATTTACAGAACATGCTCACAACTTTTGAAGATTTTTTTTTTCTTGTGAAGCAAACAATAAATAGGACAAAATAACAGAAAAAGTCAATGTGCATAACTATTCACCACCCTAAAGTCAATACTTTGTTGAGCCACCTTTTGCGGCTTTCACAGACCCAAGTCACTTTGGATAAGTCTCTATGAGCTTGCCACATCTTACCACTGGGATTTTTGCCCATTCCTTCTTGCAAAACTGATCCAGCTCTTTCAAGTTGGATTGTTTGCACTTGTGAACAGCAATCTTTAAGTCTGACCACAGATATTCTGTTGTATTGAGGTCTGGGCTTTGACTAAGCCATTCCAACACATTTACTTGTTTCCCCTTAAACCATTCAAGTGTTGCTTTAGCAGTGTGTTTGGGGTCATTGTCCTGCTGGAAGGTGAACCTCCGTCCTAGCCTCAAATCACACACAGAGTGGTACAGGTTTTGCTCAAGAATATCCCTGTATTTACCACCATCCATCTTTCCCTCAACTCTGACCAGTTTCCCAGTCCCGACTGCTGAAAAACATCCCCACAGCATGATGCTGCCACCACCATGTTTCACTGTGGGGATGGTGTTCTTTGGGTGATGTGATGTGTTGGGTTTGCGCCAGACATAGAGTTTTCTTTGATGGCCAAAAAGTTTAATTTTAGTCTCATCAGACCAGAGCACCTTCCTCCATACATTTTGGGAGTCTCCCACATGCCTTTTTGCAAACTTAAAACGTGCCATTTTGCTTTTTGCTGAAAGAAATGGCTTTCTTCTGGCCACTCTGCCATAAAACCCAACTCTATGGAGCGTACGGCTTATTGTCTTCCAATGTACAGATACTCCAGTCTCTGCTGTGGAACTCTGCAGCTCCTCCAGGGTTACCTTAGGTCTCTGTGCTGCCTCTCTGATTAATGCCCTCCTTGCCTGGCCTGTGAGTTTTGGTGTGTGGCCGTCTCTTGGCAGGTTTGCTGTTGTGCCATGTTCTTTCCATTTGGTTATGATAGATTTGATGATGCTCCTAGGGATCATCAAAGATTTGGATATTTTTTTATAACCTAACCCTGACTTGTACTTCTCAACAACATTATCCCTTACTTGTTTGGAAAGTTCCTTGGTCTTCATGGCAGTGTTTGGTTACTGGTGCTTCTTGTTTAGGTGTTGCAGCCTCTGAGGCCTTTCAAAAAGGTGTGTATATGTAATGACAGATCATGTGACACTTAGATTGCACACAGGTGGACATCATGTCACTAATTATGTGACTTCTGAAGGTAATTGGTTGCACCAGAGCTTTTTATGGGCTTCATAACAAAGGGGGTGAATACCTATGCACATGCCAATTATCAGTTTTTTATTTCTGAAAAATAGTTTTATGTATATATTTTTGTAATTTTACTTCACAAACGTAGACTGTTGTGTTCTGATCCATCACATATAATTCAGATTAAAAAAACATTGAACTAAAGGCTGTAATGTAACAAAATAGGTAAAAAGCCAAGGGGGTGAATGCTTTTGCAAGGCACTGTATAAACATTACAATATTTTAAAACTTTAAATCATATTCTAGCTACGGCACTTCCCCCTAAGCCACGAGTAACATTTAGACGATCGTGTACAGTTAAAAACATTATTGCTCCTAGCAGGTTAGCAAAACCAAATAATAGACCCCTGTTCTACATCAGAACATATTTTGATAATAGGACAGGGATTTTCCAATGTCGGAAGAGAGGTTGTCTCACCTGCCAGTCCATTCCTCATGGACAGTCAGTAATAGTTACTAATAAAGGCAAGTCCTTTCAGATAAAACAGTTTGTTACATGCTCCACTGAGTTTGTCGTATATGTCTTGCGATGTTCATGTGGTTTATTGTACGTGGGTCGTATGATACGTACCCTGTGTACCAGGATTGGTGAGCATCGTTGACTGACTAAAAAGCATCATAGACTTATACCTGGCCTGGTTGTTTATTCCATGATCTCTTATGTTCTCCTGTTTTTGTCTTTGCCTTTTTTTTTTCTTTGTGTAAATGGTGATTTTTTGATGTAGTTTCGGTGGCACATAACTTGATATGTGCATACCCATACTATCCACGTGCATTCCTTACATGCATATTTTAGTATTTATAGTGTTTTTATGAATGCGGTTTTATCAATGCGGTTTTATTAATTTTATATTTTTATTTTTGTTTTTTTATTATTATGGGTAGTTGTTTATACACACTGTGATGTGCAACTTGTATGCGCACATTTTTTAAATATATTTTTTAACCACTTCAGCCCCGGAAGAATTTACCCCCCTTCCTGACCAGAGCACTTTTTGCGATTCGGCACTGCGTCGCTTTAACTGACAAGGCAACAAAGTAGTAAAAAACAATTTTATTGATACAAGTATACAAAAATATATAAATATGACAATATGAAGAACGTCTAATACAATTCACTGCATACACAATAAAATAAGGATATGGATATGCTGTTGTAGAATTCGAATGTATATTCGTGTAATCTTCCACCTTAGGCCAAGGTGGAAGATTACACGAATATACATTCGAATTCTACATCAGCATATCCATATCCTTATTTTATTGTGTATGCAGTGAATTGTATTAGACGTTCTTCATATTGTCATATTTATATATTTTTGTATACTTGTATCAATAAAATTGTTTTTTACTACTTTGTTGCCTTTAAAGTCCCACCAACTCTTTGAGGGGTTTTCTCTCTTTTTCTTGATATCAGGGATGGTGGCAACCTATATGGCCTACTTGGATGGTAGTTCTCTCTTTAGACTTTAACTGACAATTGCGTGGTCGTGGCTCCCAAACAAAATTGACGTTCTTTCTTCCGACAAATAGAGCTTTCTTTTGGTGGTATTTGATCGCCTCTCCAGTTTTTATTTTTTGCGCTATAAACAAAAATAGAGCGACAATTTTGAAAAAAACACATTATTTTTTACTTTTTGCTATAATAAATATCCCCCAAAAATTTATAAAAAAACATTTTTTTTTCTCAGTTTAGGCCAATATGTATTCTTCTACATATTTTTGGTAAAAAAATGGCAATAAGCAATTATTGATCGGTTTGCGCAAAAGTTATAGCATTTACAAAATAGGGGATAGTTTTATGGCATTTTTATTAATATATATATATTTTTTTAAATGGCAGCGATCAGCGATTTTTATCGTGACTGCGACATTATGGCGGACACATCGGACATTTTTGGGACCATTGTCATTTATACAGCAATAGTGCTATAAAAATGCACTGATTCCTGTGTAAATGACACTGGCAGTGAAGGGGTTAACCACTAGGTGGCAGTGTAGGGGTTAAGTGTGTCCTAGGGGCGTGTTTATAACTGTGGGGGGGTGGCTACATGTTACACGTCACTGATCTCTGCTCCGATGACAGGGAGCAGAGATCGAGTGACACTGTCATTAGGCAGAACGGGGAGATGCTGTTTGCATCAGCATCTCCCCGTTCTTCCTCCCCGTGAGGCGATCGCGGGTATCCACGCGGCGATCGAGTTCGCGGGACCCGCGACCCGACTCACTGAGCTTGCCGTGGTGCGACGCCGCCGGTAATACGCACGCTCCCGCTGGCCGCCTCTTAAAGGGCAATGTACAGGTACGTGGTTTTGCCTGTACGAGCCCTTCTGCCGCAGTATATCTGCGTGAGGCGGTCGGCAAGCAGTTAATGGTTTAGTTCTGGTGTGTATGGCACTACCCCCATCCTAGTGTCCAAGATATTCTCAGAGTGCTGGTTGGTGTGCATTGTATTGTGTAGGTGATATAGAGGTATTAACCATACTGTTTTAGGGTGCAAGGGCCTTAACATCACAAGAGCAGATAATTCCTTCCCCACCCATATCTAGGTGCCTATTTATCTGCCTCTTGCTGCTGGTTCCTTGACTTTGACAAGGCGCATGCGCACAAAACATGTAAACCACGGTCGCCACGGCAACTTCGAGCTCACGATCCACCACACATCCAAGTCCTCCTTGCTTCTGGTGCCGATCCTTGCTTCCGACCCCGACGTCAGCATCATCCAGGGCGCCTTCGAGGATGTTGGATCTCACCCAACCAGCCTGATCAGCTTGTCTGAATGCAACAACTAGTGAAAAAGCCTTTCTGTATGTGGAGGTCAAATTTATTTTCCTCCAGATGTAAAGAGTGCTGCCTTGTCCTCTGTAATGATTTGAAAGTGAATAAATGTATACTAAGTTTATTATTTGGACCACCTATGTATGTGGTCAATCACCACCTCAATTGCCTGTTGAGCACCTCCATGCCTCCTCTCCAGTTTGGTTGCCCTTCTCAACACTTTCGCCAGTTCTCCAATATCCTTTTTGTGAACCAGTGATGAAAACAGAACTGTATATTCTGGATGTCCTACTAATGATTTGTACAAGGGCAAAATTATCTCTCTCTCTCTGGAGTCTATACCTCTTTTAACACAAAATTGTATTTTGCTTGCTTAAAGTGGAGTTCCATCCTAAAGTGTAACTTCCGCTCATCGGATTCCTCCCCCCCTCCGGTGCCACAGTTGGCACCTTTCAGGGGGGAGGGGGGTGCAGATACCTGTCTAATACAGGTATCTGCAACCACTTCCGGGCTTAGACAGCCGCAGAATATCCGCAAATGCCCGCCCCCTTGTTGTGTTCTGGGAAACACACAGTTCCCAGAACACAATGGGGACCAGTGCAGAGGCGCATCGCTTCACTTCCCGATTCCCTGACCGAGGATGGCGGCGGGGGCAGCCGAGAGCCGAGCAATTGATTGGCTTCGGCTGCCGACATCGCTGGTCCCTGGGACAGGTAAGTGTCCATTTATTAAAAGTCAGCAGCTGCAGTATTTGTAGCTGCTGGCTTTTAATATTTTTTTTTTAAGGTGGCGCTCCTCTCTAAGAAACTGCAGCTTGGCATTATTTGCTATTATTAAAAATATGACCTACCAGAACACTCAGGTACTTCTCTGCCATTGACTTCTCCAGTTGGTTCCAGTTGGTTCCTTCCTAGAATGTATGATGCATGCCTGTTTTTAGCCCCCAAATGCATAATTTGACACTTACATTAAACCTCATTTTCCACATGGTTGCCTAATAATATGCATCAAGGTCGGCTTGTAAGTTGGAGACATCCCTTAAGGACTTGTCAGGAAATGTCTGAACAATTAATTTAGTCCGCTATATCAATCATTTAATTGATTGATGGACAACAGTGCCTCCACTACAAAATCATTTCTAAAAATGAATTAAGCTGACTCAATTATTCCCAAGTTGTGTTACCATGTGGAAAGTCTTTGAATAACCCAATAAGATCGGGTGTAGGTATGGACTGAGATTATAATAAATAAATTAATATTTATTTGATTCCAGAGTGGATATAAATCAATGATTTAAATTTGATTATTTAATTAGTTTTTTTGGATTTTTATCAAATTTATTTTAATACCATGCTTTTGGAGTAAAGATAGTTTTCTATTTAAGATTAATAATTTAAGACATTAATAATTTAGTTTATTCAGCATGAAATTGAGCTTAGTTATGTAGCATGAGGCTGTACATTCTGCAATATTTACATTTTCTGGTAAACTCATTCAATGAATCCAAGCTATGCAAGCTGAGATAACATGCACTGCATTGATGCATTCACACAATTTCACAGTAAGCATGAGATAAACCAAAGTTCAGGAATATTCCTTCATCCCATTGTTTTGCAAATCTATGTATACTACAAACTGTAAGATTGAATCGGTTCTGATATTGCTGTTTTACTAACCTGACAGCTTATTATTCTAAATAGGAAACCTTCTTTTTGTTTGCAAATAATAAAGATTCTAACTACCAACAAGAATAAGTCCTTAAATTTATAGAGCACCTGTCATTTCAGATCTATTATGGCAGCGCTCGTTAGCGGGCATCCACTTACCTGCTGCTGCCACGTCCCTCACCTTGTTGTCCTATCACCAGCCATCCCATTAAAGTGAATGGGACTGTCGGTGAGACAACAGCAGGTCAGAGGAGGAGCCACTGGGGGACAGAGATGACAGTTGCTCTTTAAAAATTTGGATTTAAATTAAGCCTTTTTATTAGTGGTTTAAATCATGATTTAAATTGTGATTCAAATCAACTTGATTTAAATCAAATCCACCCTGATAGATTCATCTTATCAAATGATGAAGTGCACATCTTTCTTGCTATAAATGTTGCAATCATAAATAAGCATAGTCATAATAATCATGACAAACTTCTTATATGAATCTATATACATATAAGAGTATCCACAATGATGTTTTTAGTTTTTTTTTTTTTTTTCTCTCATAACATTGGACTATAGAAACGTTTTCAATGCTGACTTTTGTTTAACAAGTTCTCACAGAGACCTATCATCTTTGGATAATGGCCACTTGTGTATGCAGAAATTAGTGAATAGACTTACAAACATCTTCTGTTCAGTTTGTTGTTTCTTCTCATGGCCAAAACAATGGAAGGCCAACTGGACTATCGATACTGTGTACAAGTTATTTAATTCATTTGGGGGGTCAATTTCCTCCATTGTTCATTGCTTGATAAGTTACCTTATTTAATTCATCTGTACATAATCTTGCTTGCAGACCAAATTTTCCAAGTTGTCAAATGAATTTGTCTGTGATCTAATTCTGGCATTGGGCAACTTTAAAATTACCCTGTATTTTTTTTTTTGGGGGGGGGATTTTTTAAAATTAAATTTTGCAGTAGCAAACAAAAAGAAACACAGAGAACAATTAAATGGCAGCCTGACAACCAGGCCTCACACAACACACATAACACAAAAGACCTCAGCACTAGGCCCTCTGTATAACTCCAAGGCTAGAACACGAGCATAGTAACAACAAGTTCCACTGCATATATACATTGAATGTAAGTCCTTACATAATGACAGATACTGGCTCCACAAACTTAATACATATAGACATGTGCGGTTTGTTTCGTTCCGAATTAAAATTCGGACGAATTTTAATTTTTTCGGAAATCTGGATGTATCCGAATTTCCAAATTACAATAGTTCCGAATTTAACCACTTGCCGACCGCTGCACGCCGATATAT
Source organism: Lithobates clamitans (assembly GCA_037952925.1). Lineage (NCBI taxonomy): Eukaryota > Metazoa > Chordata > Amphibia > Anura > Ranidae > Lithobates > Lithobates clamitans. The sequence continues at coordinate 19,994,171 of JBBGZY010000449.1, forward strand.
GTTGGCACAATGTCAGCGGTGGGCAAATGGACGTAACTGTACGTTTCCTTTAAGAGGCGGGGATAGCAGGCACGCGCGCCCGCCGCGTACAGCGTGACTGTGCCTGCAGGACCGACAGACTCAATGTCCACTGGTCTCCCGGCGAACGTGTCACGAAGCCGCAGAACGGGGAAGTGCCTATGTAAACAAGGCATTTCCCCATTCTGGCTTGTGTCATGACAGAGATCACTGCTCTCTGTCATCGGGAGCAGTGATCGCTGTCATGTGACTTGAAGCCCACCCCCCCACAGTTAGAATCACTCCCTAAGACACACTTAACCCCTTCATCGCCCCCTAGTGGTTAACGCCTTCCCTGCCAGTATCATTTACACAGTAATCTGTGCATTTTTATAGCACTGATCGCTGTATAAATAACAATGGTCCCAAAATAGTGTCAAAAGTGTCTGATGTGTTCGCCATAATGTCGCAGTCCCAATAAAAATTGCAGATTGCCACAAAAAGTGCTCTGGTCAGGAAGGGGGTAAAATCTTCCGAGGCTGAAGCGGTTAAACGAATCCGAAATAACCGAAACAAATTTGGCCGGAATTTACAATTCGAATAGTTTTCGAATACACTTCAAATTCGAAAAGTTTTCCAATTTTCAAAGAGAATAAAATAGAACAGCAAATAAAGGAATAGAATAGAAAAAAAATAGAATATAAAAGAATATAACAGAAAATAAAAGAATAGAATATAATAGAGTAAAACAGAACAAAATAGAATAGAAAATAAAAGAACAGAATAAACTAGAATATAATAGAAACAAATAGAATATAATAACATAGAAAGAATATAACCAGCTCAGTGGATTGCTTTAAGAAAGGCCTGGATACTTTCCTAAATGTACATAATATAACTGGGTACTAACATTTATAGGTAAAGTTGATCCAGGGAAAATCCGATTGCCTCTTGGGGGATCAGGAAGGAATTTTTTCCCCTGCTGTAGCAAATTGGAGCATGCTCTGCTGGGGTTTTTTGCCTTCCTCTGGATCAACTCTGTGTATAAAATTGGGTATATACTAAATTGTACAATATTTTTTATTTTATTTATTTATTGTTTTTAAGGTTGAACTGGATGGACTTGTGTCTTTTTCCAACCTGACTAACTATGTAACTATGTAACATCTTCTGAAATTAAAATGTCAAATAGAATAAATTTGAATTTGAATACATAAGAAAATAATAGAATGGAAAAGAATTGAACAGAAAAAAAGAATAGAATAGACTATAATAGAATCGAAAAAAATAGAATTAAAAAAATAGAATAGAATAGAAGGAATATAACCATTTCCCAAAATTCAAATAGAATCAATTCAAATTTGCATAGAATAGAAAAGAATAGATTAGAAAAAAATAGAAAATAACAGAATAGTATAGAAAAAAACATAAACATAGAATAGAAAGAATATAACCATCTTCCAAAATTAAAATTTTCGAACAGAATAAATGTGAATTTGAATATAAAAAATAGAATAGACTAGAACAGAATAAACAAATAGAAAAAGAATATAATTAAAAAAACTATAGAATAGAATAGAATACAAATAATATAACCACTTCCCAAAATTCACATAGAATGAATTTGAATAGATTAGAACAGGAAGATGGCTATATTAATTCTATTCTATTCTGTTGTTTTTTCTATACTGTTGTGTTATTTTCTATTCTATTCTACACTATTCATTTTAAATTCTAATTGATTCTATTTTAATTTTGGAAAATGGTTAATTTATTTCTATTCTATTCTATTTTTTTTAATTCTATTATTTTCTATTCTATTTTGAATTTCAGAAGATGGTTATAATCTATTTAATTGAATTATTTTTTTTTAATTCTATTCTTTTCCTTTCTATTCTATTCTTTTATTTTCTATTCTATTCTTTTCTATTCTATTTTTTTTCTATTCCATTTCTTTACTTTCTATTCTATTTTATTTTCTTTGGAAATTTGAAAAACTATTCGAATTTGAAAACTTTTCGAATCGATCAGAATTCAGATTTGAAAATTAGAATCCATTCGAATACAAACATAACAAATTCCAAAAAAATAAATAAATGGATTAAACAAAGTTAACAAAACAAATTTATGTAAATAACGAATCGAAATGAAACGAAACTAAACAATACTTTTCGTTCTGCACATGTCTAATTACATACCAAATGTCATCAAATAAAATCAACAGACCCATATAATGTAAATAGTGCATAGGCCCACAACTCACCCCCAGGAAAGTTTAATACACAATCCCCCAACCCCAAACCTGCCTTCACACATGTAAGACATTGCAATTCCATAAGCATCATAATATATCAGTTTAATCGGACACTGTAGATGCATTATTTATCCCTCTACCCCACACGTTACCAACCTTTTGGGTACTCCCCCTACTAGCATACCTGGCTTTATATAAGGGGAGTGCCTTCCATCTCGGAACAGCCAGAGGGGTAGACTTTTTCCAGGAAAGCACTATTAACTTCCTAATATAATAAAACAATAAAGTCAAAAGAGTACGTGTCACTTTCTTAGGGGCTAGGGCATCAACAAGTCCCAGGAGACACACCTCAACAGCTGGCCATTAGGGATGGGCGAACGGTTCGGCCTGAGCATAAGTTCGAGCTGAACTTTTGTTGTTCGGACATTCGCTGAACATCCAAACAAATGGGTCGTTCGACCGTTTGTTCGGTCCCTTGAACTGACCACAATGCATTGCGGCGCTGAACAGTGCACTGTCAGAGTCATGATTGGACACTGTCATCATGACTTTATCCAATCATGGCTCATTCCCACCCCACAGTATAAAAGTATTCTTTCAATGGCAGCCATTTTCAGTGTGATTTCAGCGTAGAGAAGGGTAGAACAGGGCCCTGTTCAGTGCTATTAGTTAGTTAGTGTGCTACACTGTGCTATTTTGCTTCAATTGTCAGTGTAGAATATTAGTTTAGTGTCAGTCTAGGGATAGTGTGAGTGTAGTGAGGAGGACCATCATTCAGCTTTGCATAGTGTGCAGCTAGAGTAGGGACAGCTCAGATAGTTTCACTGTAGTGTAGTGAGACCATGTCATTCATACATACATTAGTGTAGAGTAGGGACAGCTCAGATAGTTTCAGTGTAGTGTAGTGAGACCATGTCAGTAATCTTGACATTAGTATATAGCTAGAGTAGGGACAGTTCAGATAGAGTCAGTGTACAGATTAAAGTGCATCTACGTACAGATTTCCACTTCTTCTTAACATTTGCTTATAAGCACCGCCCCCTCCCTCCCAATAATGTCTGGGAGGACAACAAGGAGAGGCAGACGTTCCCTTGGCACTGTAAGGGGACCAGCAACAAATGTGTCCACAGGCAAAGGTGGACGTGGTGGTCAATCCTCAGGCAGGGCATCATTTCCTCTATTTAGTGAGTTTGCTCGTGCTATCCAGCCACAGCATGCTGAGGAGGTGGTGGACTGGCTTACTAAACCTTCCTCATCCTCCTCATCCTCTGTCACGCAAGCAGAGACAAGTGTGCCGTCCCCTGCAATTGCCAGAGTGGATAAACCTGCCTCCTTGTCTACATCTATTTCTGCCATAGCCCCAACATCAGCCATGTAGGAGTCACCTGAGTTATTTGACCACAGCATCAGCCACTTGCCCCTTGATGATGTCCAGCCATTACGGGATTCAGATGCTGGTTCTGAGGTTGAGGATGACAGGAACATGAGCCTAGAGAGAGGGGAGAACACTGGTAGACAAATTGGCATTCATGTTTTCCCAGCCGCAGCGTATTGCCAAGTTGTCTCCAGTGGTAATGATGATGATGGAGGAGATGGAGATGATGATGATGATGTCACTGATGCGACTTGGTGCCAGATAGAGCAGAGGAGGAAACTGAAGGTGAGGCGGCACAACCCCACGGAGGCCGACATCAAGAAAGAGTAGAGAGCAGCCACCCTATTCCATCACATTCTGCAGGTGTTATCTCCCAACCCACTCCCCAAAGCTCAGCTGTCTGGGCCTTTTTCAGCACATCTGCAGCAGATCGCACTGTTGCCATCTTCAAACTGTGTCACAGGCACATCAAACGTGTCAAAAACACCAGCCATTTGGGTACCACATGCTTAACAAGGTGTTTAACGTCCAACCACTCAGCCTGTTGGCAAGAGCACCTAAAAGCCACACAAAAAGTGACACAAATCTGTCCCTTCTCCTCCTCCTCCTCCTCCTTACCCACTTCAGTCTGCCCCTGCTGTACTGAGTCATTACCTCTCAGCAGCCTCCACTGACAGGGATGATGGTATAGCACAGGGTGTCCCAGGTCCTAGCAGCACATCTGCCAGCAGCACACAACCAACTGTAGACTGTAGACGGCAAATTTTTCTGCCCCATCTGCTAAAGCAGAAAAAAAAATACAGTCCCTGCCACCCACATGCCCAGCGTCTAAATGCAAGCTTGTCAAAGCTGTTGGCTCTCCAACTTCTGCCTTTCAGCCTGGTGGATTCTGCCCCCTTCTGTGAATTCGCACAATGTTCTGTACCACAATGGCAGGTTCCCAGGCGCTACTACTTTTAACGTAAGGCCATTCTATCTCTCTACCATCACGTAGAAGGGAATGTTCTGGCATCGTTGGACAAGGCAGTCAGCCATAAAATCCACCTTACTGCTAACACGTGGTCCAGCAAGCATGGGCAGGGATGATATATTTAGTTCACAGCACACTGGGTAACGCTGATTGCAACTTGAAAGGATGCAGGACAGGGCTCGGTGTTGCAGCTTGTTGTGCCCCCACGTCTCCATACAGCTGGTGGTGATGATGCCAGACCTGTAAGCTCTACCCTCTCCTCCTCCGCCACCTTCATGCCCTCCTCTGCAGAATTGTCCTATGAACATCAGGTACCCTCTAAGCATTCAAAGGGCTATTCCATGAGTCAGGCTAAAAGGTGCCATGCAGTGCTTCAGCTGGTGTGTTTAGGGGACAGGAACCACACCAGAGCAGAGATTCTTGCAGCTCTGCAGGGACAGACACAAAGGTGGTTCACACCACGCTGGCTGGAGCCAGGAATGGTGGTGTGCGATAATGGCTCAAACCTCCTGTCCACCCCTAGACAGGGAAAGTTGACACATGTGCCATGCCTGGCGCATTTCCTAAATATGTACCCAGGGTTGCAAGATGTGCTAAAGCTGGCCAGGAGAATCTGTAGTCATTTTAGGCGGTCATACTCAGCCAGTGCTCGGTTGGCTGAAATTCAGCGGGGATTCCACCTGCCCGTAAATTAAGGATGCATGCAGTGTATTGTCACCATTTGAGGAGGCCACAAGGATGGTGAGCCGTGACAGTGCATGCATCAGTGACACAATCCCTTTTGTGTTCCTGCTGGAGCAGACTCTGCGTGGCATTATGGACAGGGCACTGGAGGCAGAGCAGCAGGAGGAAGAGGAGGACTTCCTTTCCTCTCAAGGCCCACTTTATCCCGACACCATCATTCCTATGTTACAGAACACACAGGAGGAGAGAGGGGAGGAGGATGAGAGGAGGAGGATTCTGGCATTTCATAGGCTTCGAAGAAGAGGAAGACATGCGTCAATCTGTAAGTGATGGCTTTCCAACCCCAGGACCCTTGGGAGTAGTACGTGGCTGGGAGGAGAAAGTTCCAAATGCTGTCATCCTGAGTGACCCCAAGGAGTCTGCTTCTCATACCTCGGCAAATTTGAGGTGCATGGGCAACCTCATGCTTCAAAGCCTGCAAAAGGACCCAAGAATACGTGGCATAAAGGAGAAGGATGATTACTGGTTGGCAACCCTCCTTGACCACTGTTATAAGGGGAAGCTCTCAGAACTCATCCCATCCCCACAGAGAGTGCAGAAGATAAAATCTCTTGAGGACACGTTAAAGAGGATTTTATTGAACATTTTATCCTGACTCCAGTAGGTTACAGTGTCCTGGAAAACGTAGTTTTGAGTCTTCTGTTAGTTAAGAGAGGAGCGTTGGGGAAGGAGTCCGCCTAAGTGAGGCATTTCGGAATTTTTTCAGTCCTTGCTGCCCAGGGCTATCAGCTTCCACATCCCATCGGCAACGTCTGCATCACATGGTGGATGATTACCTCTGGGCCAAAACAGAGATGGAGATCTTTCCAACTGACGTTCCACTGACTTACTGGGTCATGAGAATAGATCACTGGCCAGAACTTGCCCAGTATGCTATTGAGTTGTTGAGCTGCCCTGCATCCAGCGTGCTTTCAGAACAGGCATTCAGTCCTACAGGAGGTTTCGTTACTGATCATAGAACGCATCTGTCCTCAGACTCCGTGGACTGTTCGACTTTTATAAAAATGAATCAGTCCTGGATTACCAGCTATGAAGCCCCTGATGCCGATGTCACTAATGAAGTCTTTTTGGAATGTGGAATCTCTGCAGGACTTCAAGGCTGCCTAGCTTTAAGGGTGTTCAATCACTTCATCTGGAAGAATGTTTTTGGCATAGGTTTCATGGGCACAATTAACACCCATAGACCAATTTTTCAGCAGCTATTTGACAGGTGCATATCATTGCAATTTTTTTTGTCTTTATCAAGAGCACCTCTATAGGGTTACGCTTGGAAGGCGTCCCTGACACCCAAAGAGTAATTTTTCGGCACCTGTTTGACAGGTGCATATCATTGCAATTTTTTACAGCAAGGCCAATTCTTGCTTTCATCAAAATTACCTCTATAGGGTTACGGTGGGAGGGCGCCACCAACACCCAAAGACCACTTTTTACGCACCCATTACCTCTATCCAAAATCAAAGTGACACCAGAATGTATACAAAAAATCTCTAACCTTGTTCCCAGTGCACTACACTGTGGCCTCATCATACACCCTGGCTCCCTAGCTGTTGCTGAGCAAAATAAGGCAGCTTGCGGGGAAAATTAAATTTTTTTGGGCTTTATCAATGCAATTATTGCTGCAGCAGATTCTAGACATGGTACAGATCTGCCACTTTACAAGTAGACTAAGGGGACCCCCCAGGCACTATATTGGAAGGATTTTTTTCATTTCTATGCTTTCACTTTAAAAATCAAAAAATCACTGCTCATCTAAAAATGACGTTTTTCACAAACTTTTTTTATTGATACATGTCTCCCAGGGCAGGACCTGGACCCCTATAACCATTGTATGCCCAATTACTTTCATATAAGCCTTCAAAATGGGCACTTTTGATTTTTGACGTTCAGGTCCCATTGACTTTAATGGGGTTCTTTTTTTGGGTCCGAACTTTCATGGTGTTCGAAAGTTCTGGTGTGAACTGAACAGGGGTCAGTTCGGCCCATCCCTACAGGCCATATACAAAGTGTAGTGACCTCCTCCACACTCAGTGACCCCAGAAAATTTGAATAGCCGCACAGTCCCAGAAAATGCGTAAATAGTCTGCACTGGTTAAAGTGCACCACCAGCAACAGGGTGACTGGGTGGGAAAGATCTTAGCCAATCTGGCCAGAGTAAGGTAAGTGCGATGTAAAAATTTGTATTGAATAAGATGATACCTAGCTGACAGCAGTCTGGAGAAGTTAATCTCCCAAAGATCATCCCAGTCATCCCCATCCAACTAAGGGAACACTGCCTCCCAGGCTGCTCTGCAGCGTGCAAGAAGCTTACCAACATCAATAAACAATTGCTTATAAATAGTGGACAGGGCCTTAGGCCCCTTTCACACTTGTGCGACATGAAAGTCTCACGATTTTGCCACAATCGTGACGTTATTTTTGCAGCGATTTTGATGTGACTTTGATGCGAAAGACGGCTACAGCAAGGGCCTTAATTGCTGGGAGGGCATCCATGCATGTCCTCCCGGCAGGTGCTCATCGGGGAAAAGCTGTGACGGCCATGTCCATTGGACACCGCCAATCACAGATCGTGGTAAATGGCCAATCATAGTGGCTGTTTACCACGCCTCGTCCAATGAGAGATGCTCTAAAATGTAAACATATGAGATCATCTCTCATTGACAGCTCTCCTTCCTCACACAGAGACTGCACCTGAGGAGGGAAAGCGATCTGTGAGTGATGCAACATTATTAGCATATGTTTCAGTGCCCTATACCATGCCCAAAAAGTGCCATCAGTGTCACAGTGCCCATCAGTGTCAAAGTGCCCTTCAGTGTCACAGTGTCCATCAGTGCCACAGTGCCACTGTGTCATCAGTGCCATCATGTCATCAGTGCCATCAGTGTCACTGTGTCATCAGTGCCATTATTGTCACTGTGTCATCAGTGCCACAGTGTCATAAGTGCCATCAGTATCACTGTGTCACTGTGCCATCAGTGTCATAAGTGACATCAGTGTTAGGTGTCATCAGTTCCACAGTGTCATAAGTACCATCAGTGTCACCGTATCATCAGTATCACAGTGTCATCAGTGCCATCAGTGTCACTGTGTCATCAGTGTCACCATGTCATCAGTGTCATAAGTGCCATCAGTGTCACCGTGTCATCAGTGCCACAGTGTCATAAGTGCCATCAGTGTCACTATATCATCAGTAACATCAGTGTCACTGTGTCATCAGTGTCACCGTGTCTCAGTGTCATCAGTTTCAACGTGCCATAAGTGCCATCAGTGTCACATTGCCATCAGTGCCACATATCAGTGCTGCCAGTGCCATCAGTGTCACAGTTTCATAACTGCCATCTGTGTCACATTTCCATCAGTGTCATACATTGCCGCATATCAGTGCTGCCTCATCAGTGGAACCTCATCAGCGCCCATAAGTGTAGCTAATTAGTGCTGCTTATCAGTGCACATCTGTGCCCATCGGTGCAGGCTTATCAGCACCCATCTATGCAGGCTCATCAGTGTCCATCAGTGTAGGCTTATCAGCACACATCTGTGCAGACTCATCACCATCAAAAAATGATTTTCAGCTGAGGAGGCGTACAATATTCTTAGTGCCACCGACGAGAGCAAACGGGGATCTCTCTGTATCAGATTCCTCTTCAGATTCAGATTCTGACTCTGATGTCAATTATGAGCCATTGGGACACTGACAGACTCAGAGGAGGAAGATAGTCTGCCCACCAAACAAAGGCATTCTGGTGAGGAGGAGGAGGCAGTGGCATCCACCAGCACCGCAGTGGCATCCACCAGCACCGCAGTGCCATCCACTAGTAGTGCAGTACCTCTGCAAGAAAGGCCAAGTACTAGTGGGGTGTCACATCAGCCCCAAAGGGTTAGGGCCCATGCCAGCCTTCTCTATGCCCTACAGAACCCCCTGTGGCTTCCTGCTAACTCAGGAGAAGCTACTGTAACAACCCCCTTTTCACTGCCCACCCAGGAGTCCCGGTGGACACAGAGAATTTTTCCACAATAGATTTCTTTCATTTAATTTTTATAGAGGACCTGTTATCAATTGTGGCCCAGTGCAACTTGTATGCACACCAATTTATATAAAATAACCCAACGTCCTATTATTGCCACCGCTTATGCATCACATCGCGAAACAAAGCCCTGCAACACTGCGCTGTCAGCTCTGACAGGCACTTCCATCTTCACCCGGTCTTTCTTTTGGGTTTGCATCCAATGGCCGTCTGATTGGCCATGCTACGATGGCGTCACTCCAACGTATATCCCTGCATGTTGTGGTCATTCAGGTGCTTATCTAATAGTTTTTTGAAACTATCGATGCCCCCCCGTTGAGACCACCGCCTGTGGAAGGGAATTCCACATCCTTGCCGCTCTTACAATAAAGAACCCTCTACGTAGTTTAAGGTTAAACCTCTTTTCTTCTAATTTTAATGAGTGGCCACGTGTCTTGTTAAACTTCCTACGCAAAAAAGCTTAATCCCTATTGTGGGGTCACCAGTACAGTATTTGTGAATTTAAATCATATCCCCTCTCAAGCGTGTCTTCTCCAGAGAGAATACTTTCAGTGCTCGCAACCTTTCTTCATAACTAATATACTCCAGTAGGGATGAGCCGAACACCCCCCGGTTCGGTTCGAACGGACCGAAAATTTGCACCAACGTTAGAAACCCATTGACCACTATGGGACTCGAACGTTCGAAATCAAAAGTGCTCATTTTAAAGGCTAATTTGCATGGTATTGTCCTAAAAAGGGTTTGGGGACCCGGGTCCTGCCCCAGGGGACATGTATCAATGCAAAAAAAACTTTTAAAAACGGACGTTTTTTCGGGAGCAGTGATTTTAATGATGCTTAACCACTTCCCTACCCACCTATCATAATATGACATCGACATATGGGATCTCCCATCCTGGGTGGACGTCATATGACGGCCTCGGGTTCCTGGCCGCCTAGGGGGCGCGCGCGCGCCAGCCGCGTTGCTCGGGACCCGGTGCGTGTGCCCGGCGGCCGCGATGTCCGCCGGGCACCTGCGATTGCCCGTTAACCGGGCCGGACCGTGGATCTCTGTGTGTAAACACAGAGATCCACGTCCTGTCAGCTCAGAGGAGAGCGATCTGTGTTCCCAGAACAGAGGAACACTGATCGGTCTCCTCCCCTTGTGCGTCCCCTCCCCCTACAGTTAGAAATATTCCCTAGGAAACACATTTAACCCCTCCCCGCCCCCTAGTGGTTAACCCCTTCACTGCCTGTCACATTTACACAGTAATCAATGCAATTTTATAGCATTGATCGCTGTATAAATGTGAATGGTCCCAAAAATGTGTCAAAAGTGTCCAATGTGTCCGCCATAATGTCGCAGTCACGAAAAAAAATTGCGATTGCCGCTATTACTAGTAAAAAAAAAAAAATCATAATTTTTTTTAAAAAATGCCATAAATCTATCCCGTATTTTATAGACGCTATAACTTTTGCACAAACCAATCAATATACGCTTATTGGGATTTTTTTTACCAAAAATATGTAGAAGAATACGTATCGGCTGAAACTGAGGAAAAAATTTTTTTTTTTTTTTTTAAATTGGGATATTTATTATAGCAAAAAGTAAAAAATATTGTGTTTTTTTCAAAATTGTCGCTCTTTTGTTTATAGCGCAAAAAATAAAAACCGCAGAGGTGATCAAATACCACCAAAAGAAAGCTCTATTTGTGGGGGAAAAAAATACGTCAACTTTGTTTGGGTACAACATTGCACGACCGCGCAATTGTCGTTAAAAGTGCAACAGCGCTGAAAACTAAAAATTGGTCTGGGAAGGAAGGGGGTGAAAATGCCCGGTATTGAACCGGTTAAAGTAAAAAAAAAAAAGTGAAATATTCATTTAAATATTGTACCTGGGGGGTGTCTATAGTATGCCTGTAAAGTGGCGCGTGTTTCCCGTGCTTAGAACAGTCCCTGCACAAAATGACATTTTAAAGGAAAAAAAGTCATTTAAAACTGCTTGTTGCTTTAATGTAATGTCGGGTCCTGGCAATGGATGAAAATCAGTGCAACAAACGGCATGGGTACCCTCCAGTCCATTACCAGGCCCTTTGGGTCTTGTATGGATATTAAGGGGAACCCCGCAACCCAATTAAAAAAGGAAAGGCCCTTTATACTCTGAACAGCAGTATACAGGCGGTGCAAACAAGACAGGGACTGTAGGTTTGTTGTTAAGTAGAATCTGTTTGTAATTTTGAACTGGTACATTTTGAACGTGTTTAGCTCCAGCCAAAAAATCTATTTTAAGCTTTTTGGAAAACATAGGGAAGGGTTATCACCCCTGTGACATCTGTTTTGCTGCCTGTGCTCCTCTTCAGAAGATTTCACCTCACTTTTTGTACCAATGACAAATGTTTTTTGAAAATTTGGGTTTTTTTGTGAACCAAGGATTGGTGATAAAGCATCAGTGGAAAGGAGAAATGTTTTTCCCATATTAACTCTTACAGGAGAGAATTTCCCTTCCTATGGGTAGATTTCATCTCACTTCCTGTTGTCTCCTTCTATTTGCAAGTAGGAGTCGTTTGTAAGTTGGATGTTTGAAAGTAGGGGCCTGCCCTATATACTCAGCAGAAATTTGGACCTTAGGTGTTGTTGTGGCCACAACACTGTAAGCCCTCACAGGGCCCTGCTGTGAAATATTAGATCAAGAATTGTAATTACATGGCCCTGTTGAACAGGGGCTGAAAAATTGGGCCTTAGGCACTGGTGCTGGTGCCACAACACTGCAACCCCTCACAGATACTCTAGTTGGAACGCAGGAACGAGCCCTACTGCAAAGTATTGCATCAAAAATTGTAATTACACGCCCCTGTTAAACAGGGGCTGAAAAATTGGGCCTTATGCCGCGTACACACGAGCGGACTTTACGGCGGACTTTGCCCGGCGGACTTTTCGACGTACTTTCCGACGGACTTTGTGAATGAACGGACTTGCCTACACACAATCCACCAAAGTCCGTCGAATTCGTACGTGATGACGTACGACCGGACTAAAACAAGGAAGTTCATAGCCAGTAGCCAATAGCTGCCCTAGCGTGGCTTTTTGTCCGTCGAACTAGCATACAGACGGCGGACTTTTCGACCGGACTCGATTTCAACGGATAAATTTTAAACAAGTTTCAAATCTAAGTCCGTCCAACTTTTGAGAAAACAAAGTCCGCTGGACCCCACACACATCGAATTGTCCGACGAAATCCAGTCCGCCGGGCAAAGTCCGCCGTAAAGTCCGCTCGTGTGTACGCGGCATTAGGCACTGGTGCTGGTGCCACAACACTGCAACCCCTCACAGATACTTTAGTTGGAATGCAGAAACAAGCCCTGCTGCAAAGTATTGCATCAAAAATTGTAATTACACGCCCCTGTTAAACAGGGGCTGAAAAATTGGGCCTTAGGCACTGGTGGCAGCTCCCAGAACCAAAAATGTTCTTACAAGCTATCAGCGTGATCATTGAGGAGGAAGAGGATAATTACTCAGGATAGTCACTCAGCATCAGCATAGGCAGTCTTTGAAGGGATCTGAGATTTCAAAAAAAAATATTCGGTTACTTCAGCATCTGGTGCTTGGTAGCTGGTGGTGATCCAAGACTGATTCATTGTTATGAAGGTCAGTCGATCGACCGAGTCGGTGGACAGACGCACCCTGTGATCGGTTAAAAAGCCTCCAGGAGCACTGAATGTGCATTCCAAAAGACCGCTGGATGCAGGACAGGCCAGTAGCTCAATTGCATACTGTGCAAGCTCTGGCCAGTGATCCATCCTCAAGACCTAGTAACCCAGAGGATTTTCGGTGGTAAAGGTGTCCAAGTCAGATCTTGCCCCTAGGTATTCCTGCACCATGTAAAACAGACGCTGGCGATGGTTGCTGGAACCAATCATACCTTGGGGCTGCGGACTAAAAAATTGTCTGAACGCATCGGTCAGACGGCCATCTTCTCCACCGCTCCTTCTTTGACTGACCGAAGCCTCAGCAACATGTTGTTTAGAAACAGGAGTTTGTAACCTCCCAGTCTCTGGGAATGCGTTGCACAGACCTTTCTGCAAGGCCTCCCAAAGATGTTTCATCCTCTGCTCCCTCTGCGATGGCAAGATAAGGTCTGCAACCTTACCCTTGTAACGTGGATCAAGGAGGGCTGCCAGTCAGTATTGGTCCTTCTCCTTGATACCACGAATACGAGGATCCTTACGCAGGCTTTACAGGATCAGGGAGGCCATGCAGCATAGGTTTGCTGAGGCATTCGGTCCAGAGTCCTCTGGATCACTAAGGACGACATGGTCCACAGCCACCTCCTCCCAGACACGTACAAGTCTATGTGTTTCTTGGGACTGATCCCTTAAATACTGCTGCTGATGCTGAGTGCCAGGCTCCACCTCCATACTGACACAATCCTCATCCTCCTCCTCGTCCTCTTCCTGTGTGATCGGCGGGCACGCAGGAACACTGTCTGGATAAAGGGGGCCTTGAGAGCTAAGGAAGTCCTCCTCTTCCTGCCTCTGTTCTGCCTCAAGTGCCCTGTCCATTATTCCATGCAGTGTGTGCTCCAACAGGTGGACAAGGGGGACAGTGTCACTGATGCATGCACTGTCACTGCTCACCATCCTCGTGGCCTCCTCAAATGGTGACAGGACAGTGCATGCATCCCTGATCATGGCCCACTGGCGTGGGGAAAAAAAAACAAGCTCCCCTGACCCTGTCCTGGTGCCATAGTCGCACAGGTACTCATTGATGGCCCTCTGCTGCGCGTGCAGCCGCTGCAGCATGGCCAACGTTGAGTTCCACCTGGTGGGCATGTCACAGATTAGGCGGTTCTTGGGCAGGTTAAACTCCTTTTGGAGGTCTGCCAGCTGAGCACTGGCATTATATGACCGGCGGAAATGCACACAGACTTTCCTGGCCTGCTTCAGGACATCCTGTAAGCCCGGGTACCTGCCCAAGAACCGCTGCACCACCAAGTTAAGGATGTGAGCCAAACAGGGCACATGGGTCATTTGTCCCTGTCGGAGGGCAGAGAGGAGGTTGGTGCCAATGTCGCAAACCACCATTCCTGCCTTAAGTTGGCGTGACATCAACCACCTCTGAACCTTCCCCTGCAGAGCTGACAGAACCTCTGCCCCAGTGTGGCTCCTGTCCCCCAAGCACACCAGCTCAAGCACCGAATGGCATGTTTTGGCCTGCATACTTGCGTAGCCCCTTGAACGGCTATGGAGCACCGCTGGTTCCAAGGACAAAGCACAGGAAGAGGCCATGGAGGAAGAAGAAGAGGAGGGGGTGGAGGAGAGAGGTGTGTCACAATCATTAGTAGTGGCATTTTATAGGCGTGGTGGCGGAACAACCTCCAACACTACTGCACCTTGTCCTGCATCCTTCCCAGCTGCCAGCAGAGTCACCCAATGTGCGGTGAAACTTAGGTAACATCCCTGTCCATGTCTGCTGGACCATGAGTCAGCGGTAATATGCACCTTACCGCTGACCGCCCTGTCCAGCGAGGCATGGACATTGTCTTCCACATGCCGGTAGAGAGCCGGAATCGCCTTCCATGAGAAAAAGTGGCGTTTGGGTACCTGCCACTGAGGAACCGCACATTCCACAAACTCACGGAAGGGGGCAGAGTCTACCAACTGGGCAGCAGTTGAAGTGCTAGCAACTTTGCCAAGCTAGCATTCAACCGCTGGGCATGTGGATGGCTGGGAGCGAACTTCTTTCGGCGGTGAAGCAGCTGGGGCAGGGAAATTTGCCTGGTACAATCTGACATCAGTGTACCGAAAGCAGATTGCCCACAAGTACTTGGCTGTGACACACCTAATTCTACACTTTCATTCTACTCAGTGCAGGTCTCAGAGAGGACTGAAGGTATAGTGGGGTTGGCGATCTCAGCTGATGAGGAGCAAGGAGAGGTCCTCTTTGTTCTTTGGTGTGGGTCTTTTAGATACGCTTGCCAACGAACTGCATGGCAGGTCAACATATGTCTGGTCAAGCATGTGGTGCCCAAGCGGGAGATGTTTTGGCCACGTGAGATACGCATGAGACATATGTTGCAAATAGCAGCGGTGCGATCTGATGCACTTGTCTCAAAAAAGGCCCATACCAAAGAACTTTTGGAATAACGTGCAGAGACAGCAGGGCCCTGCACATGCGGAGCTTTGGGGTGTGATGCAGTCAGTGTGCTGCCCTTAGGCTGGCCCCTGGAGGGCATCCTGCCTCGTTGGTGATGTGCCTCCTCCTCCTCGCTCCTATCAGGCACCCACGTTGAGTCAGTGACCTCATCATATCCTCCCTCCTCATCACTGGAGCAAACCTGGCAGTATGCTGCAGCAGGGGAGTACGACTGCAAGATTGCTGCCCTTCTTGGGCACTCCTCTGTCCGTGCTCTTGTTACTGCCTTCATCTAGCTCAGTATCATCATCAGAGCCTTCTAAACGCTGGGCATCCTCCTGGAGCATGTACCCAACACTGTGGTCAAACAGTTCGAGGGACTCCTCAGGAGGACATGGTGGGGCTAGGGAAGGAGTCACTGATGCCATTGAGCAGAGGGAAGAGGCCGCGTTGGCAGCTGCTTTGCCAGACAAAGTACCCTGAGCATGGGTGAGAGAGGATGAGAAGGATGAGGACGGCTTGGTCATCCACTCGACCAAGTCTTCCGCATGTTGCGGCTCAACATGGCCAGCTGCCGAAAAAAAGACCAATCGTGTCCCACGGCCATGTGCTGATGACTATGCACCGTCTCCACGACCAGCACTGTTGCCTCTAGACACAGAGCCTGCTTGACCTCTTTTATTGGCTTGTGACTGTCTGCCTCTCCTTGTTGGCCTTCCAGACATACTAATGGATTGTAGCTGCGCTGCACTAAGGTGGGATATATATATATATATATATATACTGATACTGCAGCTAGCAAAATCAACTACCTGCCTGTAGTATGAGAACACCACCAACCTTCTACAGGTAGCTTTAGCTGAACACTGTGCAGAGCTCGCAAAAAAAAAACTTGTAGCTTATTTAGCTGCCTGCAGTAGTGATAGGATCAGGAAAACACCACCAACCTTCTACAGGTAGCTTTAGCTGAACAGTGTGCAGAGCTCGCACCACACTAACTTGTAGTTTTAGGTGAACACTGTGCAGAGCTCGCAAAAAACTAACTTGTAGCTTATTTAGCTGCCTGCGGTAGTGATAGGATCAGGAAAACATCACCAACCTTCTACAGGAAGCTTTAGGTGAACACTGTGCAGAGCTTGCAAAAAAATAACTTGTAGCTTATTTAGCTGCCTGCGGTAGTGATATAATCAGCAAAGCACCACCAACCTTCTACAGGTAGCTTTAGCTGAACACTGTGCAGAGCTCACAAAAAACTAACTTGTAGTTTTAGCTGAACACTGTGAGGAGGACGTACTACACTAACTTGTAGCTTTAGCTGAACACTGTTCCGAGGACGCACTACACTAACTTGTAGCTTTAGCTGAACACTCTGCAGAGGTCGCACTACACTAACTTGTAGTTTTAGCTGAACACTGTGAGAAGGACGCACTACACTAACTTGTAGCTTTAGCTGAACACTGTTCAGAGGACGCACTACACTAACTTGTAGCTTTAGCTGAACACTGTGCAGAGGTCGCACTACACTAACTTGTAGTTTTAGCTGAACACTGTGAGGAGGACGCACTACACTAACTTGTAGCTTTAGCTGAACACTGTGAGGAGGACGCACTACCCTAACTTGTAGCTTTAGCTGAACACTGTGCAGAGGTCACACTACACTAACTTGTAGCTTTAGCTGAACACTGTGCAGAGGTTGCACTACACTAACTTTTAGTTTTAGCTGAACACTGTGAGGAGGATGCACTACACTAACTTGTAGCTTTAGCTGAACACTGTGAGGAGGACGCACTACCCTAACTTGTAGCTTTAGCTGGACACTGTGCAGAGGTCACACTAAACTAACTTGTAGCTTTAGCTGAACACTGTGAGGAGGATGCACTACACTAACTTGTAGCTTTAGCAGAACACTGTGCAGAGATCGCACTACACTAACTTGTAGTTTTAGCTGAACACTGTGAGGAAGACGCACTACACTAACGTGTAGCTTTAGCTGAACACTGTGCAGAGGTCACACTACACTAACTTGTAGCTGTAGCTGAACACTGTGCAGAGCTCGCAAAAAACGAACTTGTAGCTTAGTTAGCTGCCTGCGGTAGTGATAGGATCAGGAAAACACCACCAACCTTCTACAGGTAGCTTTAGGTGAACACTATGCAGAGCTCACAAAAAAACAACTTGTAGCTTATTTAGCTGCCTGCGGTAGTGATAGGATCAGGAAAATACCACCAACCTTCTACATGTAGCTTTAGCTGAACACTGTGCAGAGCTCGCAAAAAACGAACTTGTAGCTTAGTTAGCTGCCTGCGGTAGTGATAGGATCAGGAAAACACCACCAACCTTCTACAGGTAGCTTTAGGTGAACACTATGCAGAGCTCACAAAAAAACAACTTGTAGCTTATTTAGCTGCCTGCGGTAGTGATAGGATCAGGAAAATACCACCAACCTTCTACATGTAGCTTTAGCTGAACACTGTGCAGAGCTCACAAAAAAAACTTGTAGCTTATTTAGCTGCCTGCGGTAGTGATAGGATCAGGAAAACACCACCAATCGTCTACAGGTAGCTTTAGCTGAACACTGTGCAGAGCTCACAAAAAACTAACTTGTAGTTTTAGCTGAACACTGTAAGGAGGACGCACTACACTAACTTGTAGCTTTAGCTGAACACTGTGCAGAGGTCGCACTACACTAACTTGTAGTTTTGGCTGAACACTGTGAGGAGGATGCACTACACTAACTTGTAGCTTTAGCTGAACACTGTGCAGAGGTCACACTACACTAGCTTGTAGCTTTAGCTGAACACTGTGAGGAGGACGCACTACCCTAACTTGTAGCTTTAGCTGAACACTGTGTAGAGGTCACACTAAACTAACTTGTAGCTTTAGCTGAACACTGTGAGGAGGATGCACTACACTAACTTGTAGTTTTAGCTGAACATTGTGCAGAGGTCGCACTACACTAACTTGTAGCTTTAGCTGAACACTGTGAGGAGGACGCACTACACTAACTTGTAGTTTTAGCTGAACACTGTGCAGAGGTCGCACTACACTAACTTGTAGCTTTAGCTGAACACTGTGAGGAGGACGCACTACACTAACTTGTAGTTTTAGCTGAACACTGTGCAGAGGTCACACTAAACTAACTTGTAGCTTTAGCTGAACACTGTGAGGAGGATGCACTGCACTAACTGTAAATAGTCTAGCTGCCTGACTGTGGTACTAATAGGATCAAAAGAACACCAGCAATTTTCTTCAGGTAGCTGTAAATACTAGAATAAGACAAGCCTGCCTGTCAGTAGGAAGATAACAGGAACGGATCTAGCTAAACTGAATACAGTGTATATATATATATATATATATATATATATATATATATATATATATATATATACACACACCACCTGGGATGCATATATATATATATACACAATACACTGTAAGTGCAGCTAACTCACTGACTGTCCTGCCTAATCTAGCTAACTCAAATGATATGACTCTCTCTCTCTCTCTCTAAGCACGCCGGAACACACTACACAGGGCCGCCGTGTAGGCGGCCTTATATAGTGTGGGGCGTGTTCTAAACCCCCTGAGCCATAATTGGCCAAAGCCACCCTGGCTTTGGCCAATTACAGCTCTCTCTACTGACGGCTCTGGATTGGCCAAGCATGCGGGTCACAGTGCATGCTTGGCCAATCATCAGCCAGCAATGTTCTGCAATGCCGCAGTGAATTATGGGCCGTGACGTGCCACACGATTTGTGCGCGAACGGCCCATATAGTTCATAATTTGGCGAACGATCGAACAGACGATGTTCGACTCGAACATGGGTTCGACTCGAACATAAAGCTCATCCCTATCCTCCAGACCCTTTATTAGCTTTGTTGCCCTTCTTTGTACTCGCTCCATTTCCAGTACATCCTTCCTGAAGACTGGTGCCCAGAAATGAACAGCATACTCCAGCTGCTGATGGACCAGAGTCTTGTAGAGTGGTAGAATTATCTCTTTATCCCTGGAGTCAATCTTGTAGAGTAGGAGAATTATCGCTTTATCACTGTAGTCAATCCCTTTTTTAATGCATGCCAATATTCTGTTTGCTTTGTTAGCAGCAGCTTGGCATTGCATGCCATTGTTGAGCCTGTCATCTACTAGGACCCCCAGGTCCTTTTCCATCCTAGATTCCCCCAGAGGTTCTCCACCTAGTGCAGGGATATGCAATTAGCGGACCTCCAGCTGTTGCAGAACTACAAGTCCCATGAGGCATAGCAAGACTCTGACAGCCATAAGCATGACACCCAGAGGCAGAGGCATTGGGGGGGCTAGTAGTTTTGCAACAGCTGGAGGTCCTAGTATATAGATTGCATTCATGCTTTTGCCACCCAAACGGCTTTTTTTTACATTTTTCTACATTAAACCTCATTTCAAATGTTCATGGACGTTCACAAGTACGTTCGCAGGATGAATGTCAAAAGACATTTTGCGAGCATTGCAGCCAAACCAGGAGGAACAGTCCAACATGAATTTCAACATTCTGGATTGGCAAATGCCTCCACATTCAATCCCCTTGGTGTTTTGGCACCTTCATTTAAGGTATTCAGGGACGTAGTCCTGAGAGACTTGGAATCCATTAAAATTACTAACCAGAAGATGGAAAAAAACCTGGAAGAGGGACTTGACTCATTTTGCAACAATAAAGAAATAGTCATCCGTCCAGCAGACAAGGGTGGGGGAATCGTTGTCCTAGAGAGGAAGGATTATTTGCAAGAAATGCATAAAATTGTAGGGGATCGAGACACTTATATTCCCCTACCTGGTAACCCTGTTCGTAAATATAAAGAATCCTTGGAAACATTAGTACAGAAAGGATTCAAGTCAGATATACTCAATGAAAAAGAAAAAATATTTCTGCTTCCTAAGGCCCCAAGGGTCCCAGTGATGTATTGTCTTCCAAAGATTCACAAGAATCTTACTTGCCCCCCGGGAGGTCCGATAGTGAGTGGCATTGACTCTGTCACGTCCCGGGTGGGCAAGTATATAGACCATTTTCCCCAACCTCTGGTGCAGCAAATGCCCTCTTATTTAAAGGACACAAGACATGTGATTAATTTGTTGTCTGAATTAAAACCTAACGATCATACGTGGTTGGTGACAGCTAATGTCACGTCACTGTACACCATTATTCCGCTTAATTTAGGGTGGTCAGCTGTCAGATATTATCTGGGAATTTTTTCAAAAATACTTCAACAAGAACAGGAATACATTATGGATTTGCTTGAATTTGCTGCAAACCACAATTATTTCTGGTTTGACCACAATTATTATCAACAACAATGTGGTGTGGCAATGGGAGCGAAGTACGCCCCGAGCTTGGCCAATCTTTTCATGGCTAAGTGGGAGGAGGACGTCATCTATAGTGACCGTAACCCACATCTTATTTTCTGGGCAAGGTACATTGATGACGTCCTCCTCCTATGGGACGGAACCATCTCCGAGCTTGATGAATTTTTTTCCTCCATCAATCTAAATGATAGAGGGATCAAGTCTGTTCACAAAGCAAGTCAGGAAAGAATCAACTTCTTGGACCTCACTATAATAAAAGATGAGGGTGGCTTTAAGACAATTACGTATTTCAAACAAACTGATTGTAACGCTTTTATGCCTTTGGACAGCTGTCATGACAACTCTTGGCTGAAGTCGATACCAAAGAGTCAGTTCGTTAGGATGAGACATAATTGTTCTGAAATGGAGGATTATAGATTTTAAGCTGATGTCTTGAAAAATAGATTGCGTGAAAAAGGCTACGATCTGGACCCTTTAGAGGTCACCATAGAGAAAGTTGCAAAGTTAGATAGATCAACCCTACTAGATGTAGGACCAAAGGAAAAGAAAGAGGAACCTATCTCACCTTTCATTACTACATATTCAACACATTTTTTGATTAAGAAAATAATTCGCAAACATTGGCATCTGTTGGGTAATGACAGGATTATTAACGCTTTTCTACCAGCTAACCCATAGGTAATCTTTAAAGGGGTTCCCTCCCTTAGGGACAGGATTGCCCCTAACGTTGTGGACCCACCCACAAAAAGATTGTCCTTCTTCCAGAATCTTTCTGGGTACCATCAATGTCGCAGATGTCAAGTCTGTACGTTGAATAAAAGTAAGACAAGGAGAACTGAGTCTTTTATTTCAACAAGTACCTCTAGGGAACACAAAATTGAACCATTTGTCACCTGTAGTTCCACAGGGGTTGTTTACTTACTCCAATGCCCATGTGGGCTCCAATACATTGGCAGGACCAAGCGATCGATGCAGGCCGTCTAGGAGAGCACATTACTAACATTAAAATCGGTTTTAAGTATCATTCAGTCTCTAAACACTACGACATGTTTCACAAACGCAATCCAGCGAACACACTTTTCTTGGCGATTGACAAATATAGGGCGCATTGGAGGGGGGGCTCTTTAGTGAGAGAATTTTTAAAGTTAGAGATGGCTTGGATCCATAGGGTATGCTGTTACACCCCGTATGGCCTTAATGTTGACACTGACGTCAATGCTTTTATAGATAATGGATAAATATATTAATGTGAACTGAACCTGAGCTCCCAGGTGACCCCTGCTTTGAGGTTGAGAACATCCTTTATTTAACTTAGAGGTAATAATTGATATTAGGAATACATGGCAGGGACATACGGGAATTCATAGGCTTCCGTTCTATAATGAATTGTGGGGGATGAATCATCTTCTTTTCTTTTAAGTTGAGATTCTCCCTCTTATTTGTAGTTTAAAATGATTTAATCAATATAAAATTTATTTAATCAACATAACATTTTTTTATATAATAAAAATAATTTTTCCCCTTTTTTCCTTTTTGATATGGACAATGGAATGTAATTTCTTCCATTGATCATAATTTTTTCTTTTTTTAGATTCAATTTTAGTGTCACAATTTTTTTTTTTATGGGAGACAATCAATCATTGTGTTACGGCCTAAATAATAAAGCAATTTATTGATGAGCCACTAGAGGTCATTGGAGATATGTTTCTTTTTAATTAAGTATGGCTTCATCCTAGTACAACAATTGTTAAAATTCTCCCAGTTGCAACGTACTCATTGGGATATTGTTGTAGAATCTCATATTAGCCAATGTATTTCATATTAGTCATATTGATTTGCATATATTTTATTGATTATTATTATTATTATTCATATTATTATATAGTAGTGGTTTTATCATTATTATTATTCAATAAGTAAAGCAACAATTATTAATTTTTAATAATGTATACTGTGTTTTCCATAGATTTAGAAAGTCTTCATTTTTAAATGCTGAACTTTGGATGACCCCTCTGCTTCTTTCTTATACTTTTATAGTTTACTGGGTGAAAGTTCATTAGAATAGATTCAAGTAATATAGAATGGTCTCGGACAGATAAGAAAACAGGTGGTTAAAATAATTAGGTGGAATACAGGAAAGTTATGTACAGAACATTAATTAAGTTTGACAGGGTCAAACAAAGGTCTTTGAGCCCTCATTAAAACTGTTAAAATACATTGAATAAGGAAATACATGTGTGTATGTATTTGTGTGTATATATATGTATGTAATAATTAGACAATATTGAATTAGTAATTGGCTATGTGTGTATATATATATATTTATATATGTATATATATATATATATATATATATGATACAGTACTTTTGCATATAGGATTATATAGTAAAACATATAACACATCTGGTGGGGTTATTGAAAGTTCATTGTCTCATAGTCGTAAATCTGCAACTCCTTGAAGCTAGTATCAAGATAAGAAGAGCTTGATAAGACAGCTAGGTGCTAGACTGTCTCTACACAGCTGTTTTTAATTGGACAAACCCAGTTATAAAACACTTTAATGAACATATAGGAATTTTGGGAATAATTAAGTTTGTCTGGTTGTAGAACAAGTGTCAGATTTATGGTTAGTTACTTTGACGTAGATCTTAGCGACCAATCACATGTAAGAGAGATAGTTGAGATAAGACTTGTGAAATGGTATATAAATGCAAGCTCTGTAATTGTTAGACAGACAAGTCAGATAGGAGCTCATAAGGCTGAACTCTATGTATGCTGCCCTATTGCACGGGTCATAGAGGTCAGAACCAATGGGCAAGTATCTGTCCTAACTTGTCTCCTTGTACGAGTCAGAGAAGACTTCTTAACTTGTTCCAGAATGTGGTCTCAGGTGAATTTCCCTCAAGAACTTGGTCGAGCTGGAACCCAGAACTCTGTGAGGGGACCAGACCACTGATCGATCGACTGGTCCCTATCAGGTGACGGGTTCCCAAGAATTTGCAGAAAAGACCCATTCTGGTTCAAGGTAAGAACAATTCACAATTGTACCAATTTGGGTAGAGAATAAGAATACCTATATCTAATGTGCTTGCATTGTAAGAAACTGTATAAATTAGACCTGTATCTTGTAATACCCTGAACATAAACCTGTATGTTATCAGCTGTTAATAAACCTGCATTGCTTAAGTTCTGCCTGGTTCGATACTTTACTATTCTACTTCATTTGGTGGCCCGTACGGGGACAGCATAACCTCAACTCCGATCTTGCCTAACTCCATGCTGGTGAGGCACTGAGCTATACACAATATTGCGCAATAACTCAGGTTAGCAGACACTGCATTGTGTTGTGCCGTGTTTTGCTAGCGCTAGGAGGGGCAGGTGGTTGTTGTTGGGGTATCGCTGTCCATCAGGCAGATCTTTGTGGTAGCAGGTAGGGTTTTCTCAACTGTGGGTGCCTTAAAGTGCATTATACAGGGTAAGATACCCTGGGTGGAATTCTTTCAAAAATTTTTTTTTGTTATTCCGAAGGGGTACCCCTAAAAGAAGGTTAACTACTCACTGTGTAAACCTACCTTGGTCTGGACGAGGTTTTGGGGTAAATATTTTGACCCCTGGAGAACCTACCTTTAACATGCATGTTGGTATCCTAGACTGAGTAAATCGGTCTAGAAGAGGTTTAATTTTGATTGGTATCCTAGACCTATATGTGGTCTGGACGAGGTTTTGGGGTAAGTATTTTGACCCCTGGAGAACCTACCTTTAACATGCATGTTGGTATCTTAGACTGAGTAAATCGGTCTAGAAGAGGTTTAATTTTGATTGGTATCCTAGACCTATAAGTGGTCTGGACGAGGTTTTGGGGTAAATATTTTGACCCCTGGAGAACCTACCTTTAACATGCATGTTGGTATCCTAGACTGAGTAAATCGGTCTAGAAGAGGTTTAATTTTGATTGGTATCCTAGACCTATAAGTGGTCTGGACGAGGTTTTGGGGTAAATATTTTGACCCCTGGAGAACCTACCTTTAACATGCATGTTGGTATCCTAGACTGAGTAAATTGGTCTAGAAAAGGTTTCATTTTGAGTAGTATCCTTGACAAGGTTTTGGGGTACTATTTTTTCCCCTGGAGAATCTGAATTGGTATCCTAGACTGGCAAGTCCAGTTTGAAAGAGTTTCTTGGGTTGGCCTAAGTTTTACATGCATGTTGGTATTCTAGACTGAATAAACTGGTCTGAAAGAGGTTCAGAATAATTATATCCCTTGCTAGGCCTACTTTTTATTTGTTATTTTTTTCATTTTTATTTTTGGAGGTAAGTAATGTCAGACCTTTCTTGGTGGGAAAAGGCTCAGCATATTGTAAAGGGTGTAGTTGTTCCATACACTAGAGAAGACGCCTGTGCAGAATTGTGGTTTTCTAGGACAGTGATCCTTGGGTTGGAAATAGTGTGTCAAATCCTTCCTCATAGAATTAAGGACATCCTGGCCAGGATTGAATACGGATATCCAAGAGATTATCTGTTAACAGCATTAAATCTTGAATCATCCTTGTTAGATAATATATTTCCACTAAAAATCAACTTACTTGAAAAACAGCCTGAAGGTAGACGGTTACCTAATCTATGGGCAACAATAGACGCTGTGAGGGAGGAAGTCATTAATGTTCATACTCTAATGTTTGAGGGAATTACACACAAATATAGTACCATTACACGCCTAATTGTTAAGATTGACTTTGATGATGCAATGATTTTTGCTTTACAGGTAGATCTTGAGGACGGTCTTGTTTCTAACTAATAATCTCATGAAAACGTTTGTATTTGTATATATATCATGTTTGATTGTAATGCATTTATATATGTACTAACTGGGCTGGGATCAGGTTGAGACATTCCTGATCACCGTGGCAAGCAGGCTTGGCGGGATACTTGTCTTATAGTAGCGTTTCTGTAAAGAGACGTGGGGCCTTTCCCCACGGTGCCGTTGGGCTTCACTCTGAGCACTGCTGCTTACTAACAATTTTGTGAATACTAATCATTTTGTATATATAGAGTCAGGATTGTTGTTTGTAAGTATGGATACTCCACTAGATAAAGTTATTAAGCAATACCCAGATAGAAAACAGGATATAATCAAATATGATGAGAAGTGGCAGGAGCAGACTAAAGGGTTAACCCTAGCCTGGCCAATAGGGGGTACTTTTAATTCAAATACACTTAGTGGGCTCCACACATGGATAGAAACTGTAAAAAAGGGCAAACACAGAAAACATCATTCAGGGATACTTAACCTCTGGCACACTGTAGCCCATCAGGCAGCACAGGATGTGCGAGTGTGCAGCCTAACAGACAAAGGTATGGCAAATGCTTGTAATCCTCCCCCTTATGAGAACCGCAAGGGAGTATACCCTGAAATAGAGGTGCCCACTGTGGCTTTAGGATACAAAGCCCCGCAAGTTTTAGCGTCTTCCCATCAGCCCTTGCAAGGACCCTCAGCCCCTATAGCAAATCAGCCTCAACCAATAGTTTGTAGTACCCCTAAACCCTCTTCTATAAATAGAGTTACCTTTGATTCTACATTGACAGAGGGTACTAGAGACAATGGAGGTAATGGGGAAGATAGTGATGTTTGGGTAGATGCTTCAGCCCTGATAAAACTACGGGATGTCAAGGCTGA
Organism: Lithobates clamitans; assembly: GCA_037952925.1. NCBI lineage: Eukaryota > Metazoa > Chordata > Amphibia > Anura > Ranidae > Lithobates > Lithobates clamitans. The sequence goes on from JBBGZY010000449.1 coordinate 20,020,655, forward strand.
TTTGCACGGAGTCGTCTGACGACTTATTGGCATTCATCTGGGTGACAAGGAAGGAGGGGGAGAGATAAGTGAGATTGAGGACAGTAAAGTGAAACAGCCGAAGAGTAGCACAGTAGTCAGGGAAATACCCCTATCATTTGTGTTTAAAGACGCCATGAAGTCAACCAGATCATCATGGCTACCTGTCCATAGGAGGAGGATGTCGTCTATGTACCGGGCCCACATCAAAAGATGTGGGTTCCCCATGGCATAGACGACATCCTCCTCCCACTTGGCCATGAACAAGTTGGCCAAGCTGGGGGCAAACTTAGCCCCCATTGCAACCCCCTTGTGTTGGCGATAGTAATTACCATTAAACCAGAAGTAATTATGTTGCGTAGCAAACTCGATTAACTCCATGATAAAATTGATTTGGGGGGAGGCAAGAGTAACGTCTCTATTCAAAAAACATTGTACCGTGTTCACACCTTGACGGTGCGGAATGCAGGTGTAGAGAGACGCCACGTCCGCAGTGGCCATGATAAGGTCACCGGAGTAGGAAACATTTGGTAGTAGTCTAATCACATCTTTTGTGTCCTTAAGATAGGATGGCATTTTAAGTACAGACAGCTGAAGAAAGAAGTCTATGTACTTCCAAATTTTAGAAGTGACCGAGTCGATACCACTAATTATGGGTCGACCTGGGGGGTGTAGGGGGTCTTTGTGAACTTTGGGCAAATAATACATAACTGGAATGCGCGGGGCCAAGGGAACTAAAAAAGATCTCTCCTTATTATTTAAAATACGAGACTCATAACCTTTGTTTATTATTTTCTTCAATTCTCTCTTATACTCATATGTAGGATTATTTGGTAGTTCCATATAAGTTTCACGGTCTCCTAAAATGCGATACATTTCTTCACAGTAATCGGTTTTATTTAGTAAAACAATGCCACCGCCCTTATCAGCGGGGCGGATGACCAAGTTCTTGTTATCACAGAGAGTTTTCAAGTCCCATCTGAGACTGCGTGGGATCATGCCCTCTGTTACGTATTGCTCTAAGAAGACCAAGTCCCATTGCAGATGGAGTTCAGAGACCATAACATTCTTTAGCCTCATAAATAATCCTCCAATTTCTGTGTCATTAATGTTTCCTACTCCGGTGACCTTATCATGGCCACTGCGGACGTGGCGTCTCTCTACACCTGCATTCCGCACCGTCAAGGTGTGAACGCGGTACAATGTTTTTTGGATAGAGACGTTACTCTTGCCTCCCCCCAAATCAATTTTATCATGGAGTTAATCGAGTTTGCTACGCAACATAATTACTTCTGGTTTAACGGTAATTACTATCGCCAACACAAGGGGGTTGCAATGGGGGCTAAGTTTGCCCCCAGCTTGGCCAACTTGTTCATGGCCAAGTGGGAGGAGGATGTCGTCTATGCCATGGGGAACCCACATCTTTTGATGTGGGCCCAGTACATAGATGACATCCTCCTCCTATGGACAGGTAGCCATGATGATCTGGTTGACTTCATGGCGTCTTTAAACACAAATGATAGGGGTATTTCCCTGACTTTTGAGGCTAGTACCACCTCTGTCCATTTTCTAGATCTGGTCATTGACAGAAAGGAAGGTGGTTTCACATTTAGTACTTATTTCAAATCCACCGACAGAAATGGGTATATACCAACCCATTTCTGGATATGATCAGTCCCCCGGAGTCAATTCTTGAGGTTACGCAGGAATTGCACCGACCATGATACCTTCATGGTTCAGGCTAGGACGCTGAGGGATCGGTTTTTGGAAAAGGGATATAATCTCCCCGATCTGAATAGGGAAATTGAAAATGCCTATAAGGTGGATCGCCAGACACTACTGCAGGATAGACCTAAACATCCCAATGATGATTTCAAATGGTCATTCCTGACGTCCTTCTCTATGCAACACAAGCATATCAAAAGGATTTTTGAACACCATTGGGATGTCCTCAGAACAGACAAAATACTAGGACCACTGCTACCCGAGACCCCCAAGGTGGTCTTTAGAGGCATTCCATCCCTTAGGAGCAAGTTGGCCCCTAACGTCATTGATCCACCAAAAAAACCATCTTTCTTTCACAATTGGACGGATTTTCATCCTTGTAAAAGATGTTTGGTTTGCCAGTATAACACTTGTGGGAGAAGGACCAGTCATGATTTTTCCTCTACCGTAACTGGTCGCACGTACACAATAAAACAATTTAGTACGTGTGCAACCACAGGGATTGTATACTTGTTAACCTGCCCCTGCGGGAAACAATATGTGGGCCGTACTATTAGATCTTTTACTGTACGTGTCTCGGAACATATTAATTTAATTAAAGCAGGTAGTACCAAACATACGGTCCCTAGGCATTATAGGGAATGTCATGATAGAAACCCTGAGGGCACTCAGTTCCTTATCATAGACAAATACACGGCCCCTTGGCGGGGGGGGTCGACACTTAGGGGTGTCTCCCGTTTGGAGACATATTGGATATACCAGTTGGGGTCCCATTCTCCGCAAGGTATTAACGTTGAATGGGACATCAACTCTTTTATCAACCAGGCATAGCTATAAACAAATTTCTGTTCTGTCTTTGATTTTTTAATTTTTAATTTTTTGATTTTTATAAAAAAAAAAAACATGTATAATCCAACATACCATATTTATGTTTCTTTGGTTATTACATTGCCTTATATATATTAGTATTATTTTTTATACTGTATATGTATCTAAGTATGTTCTGGATTGTATTGGTGCCCCCTACTGGCAGTGTCCGGTAGATCCAACATACCATATTTATATTACATTCTCTTATATATATTAGTATTATTTTTATATTGTATATGTATCTAAGTATGTTTTGGATTGTATTGGTGCCCCCTACTGGCAGTGTCCGGTAGATCTTACTTTTGTACTCATTTGTGTTAAACACGTTCCGGTTTCCAACATTTTTATATTAATTTTTCATTGATTCCTCTGGAATCATTTCTAAATTTTAAATTACTAATATCTTTTTCAATTATATTTTCAAACTTTTCCACACATTCAGCCCTTATACACCTCTCATACAGTTTTTTCTGTGTGTGTCCGCCTTTGCTGACACTTTAGTGGCTTTTCCGGTCCTGTATCCAAGCTGAGCTCCACCTCTGGGGGAGTTGCGACCGATCACCATTCACTTACAAGTGTCTCCAAAGAGAGGCTTGGCTGGATTAACGTGGAGCGCATGCCGACGTTGCCGTGTTTCGCGTATGACGTCATTACGCAACACGACAGCGAGGCTTGGCTCAGGAGGTGGAGCGCGGTGTCATCACTGCGCTTCCACCCATTTGCTTGGAGAAAACGAAAGTGAGGCTTGGTTCCAGGTCGTATACCGGCCCCAATCCAAGCCATTCAAGCTCTGTTGTCTCTTATTATTTTAGATCCAGTTAGTTTTAATTAAACATAATTAAATTGTTGATTATTTACATGGTCTAATTTGGTGCACTTATACCCCCTGAACCGGAAATAAAAGTCGTCAGAAGCACTTCCGGTTTCGGTCATTTCCAGTGGGGGTCATCATTCATTATTTATCTATATATAGAGCGGTGGGATGAGGGGGTCCACACCCCAGATGATGACTTTTTAGTTGAAACATGTCGGGTGGACCCCTCATAACTACCGCTGCAAGATTACATGCTGTTTTTATCCTCTGAAAATGTGAGTTTGTTTTCCTTTTATTTTTATTTTTTTTTAATCAGAAAGGTTTTTATTTTGCATAAAGAGAAAAAAAAAAGAAGCAAATACAGGTAGCATACAGATACTCGTATATAACATGTACAAATTTCGGAATTCTCACAAAGCATGTTATGGGAGCAATTATCAGCTACCTTAGATTATTGTAGACCGTTCCGATGATATGCTATCAGGAGTATCACCTGTCGTACTCATATCTTTTAATTATAATAGGTCTAACACGTAATATATTTCGCAGGGAGTATGACTCCACACAAGGTACAGATTTAAGCAAATACCAGCTATAATAATATTACCCTTATATGCTGAACGCTCTAATGATTTCTAATCATATTAGAGTATAAAAATAGCGAACCTGTTGTTCATTCAACAGCAATATCAGAATCAACTCTTACTGTATTATAATTCCGACAACCTTAACTTGATTCGTTATGTTTAGTTCAATATAATATTCATCTTTAAAGTAAGGAAATAAAATAGAAGGGAAAAACAAAAGAAATAGAGAAAAGGAGAAAGAGAAAAAGAAAAATAGGAACAAAGCAGAGTAAAGCCTTGCCATGCAGTACCTCATCATACATACTGTTTCATATCCCCCAGGGGCTGTCTCTTTTTAAATTTCACGTTCCCTTGCATGCGTATAGTTACTATACAGTAGTCAAGTCTACATCAACCCAAGAGTAACCTATCCCTAATTAATTGATGCGGGGCCAAACCAGGAACGTCCAACCACGCCTGCCATATGGAGAGGAATTTTTGTGGAGCCTTCCTACGTTGGTAGGTTATTTTTTCTCTTATTAGGATCCTATTCACGCTGTCTATCCATTGCCCCCTGGTGGGAACTCGCGGGGTAATCCACCACTGGGTATTTAATTTCTTTGCTATGTATAGTAAACGAAGAAGCGCTATACGTGTAGGTGGGGGTGCAAACTCTTCGTCTATTCCCCCCAGTACACAGACCACCGGAGTTCTCTCAAGAGGTACCATATATACTTCTGAAATCGTGTCCAGTACTTCCTTCCAATATCTGAATGTTTTCCTTTTATTTTAATAAATCCAAGTTCAAACGTTATTACGCTATGTGAGTGTTTTTTCCCTCAAATGTTATCCACACCAATTATCTGGTTTATGGTGCATCCACTGCTGAGGAAGCCGTGCTGATCCTCTTCCCTCCTTACCTGATGACATCCGGCCAGATTATATGCCCAGACCTGTTGGTCATCAAGCCTTTTTGACCTGTATGGCATACGCCATTTCAGGCCACATTTTCTGGTAAGCCTCCTTGGTTTCTGGTGATGGTCCTGACACCAACATCAATCCTCTGTGCACTTCCGGTTTCTCTACGGTTTATTTACATACCAAGGTGCCGGCTCTGAACCATCCCCCTGCATGCTCAGGAGACACCTGGTTATCATTATCTTTTCACCATTATTATAGACTTTTTTTGCCTATTTGCACATATATTGGGACTTTATATTTCACGTTTTTTATATATTTTGTTCAATACATGTATATTGATTGTCATTATATATTCACTAATCTGTATACTCACGTATCTTTTTCGGTTCATACCGTATTATCTGATTTGTAGTCACTGTATTTGTATACTCATTTTTCACGTAAAATTTAGCGCCACACTTTTGTATTTTTACTGTTAGTTTTGATCCTGAGTCTACGGGTGTGTTGGCTGCTGTTTGTTACCTTTAGCGCAGCGCTGTACTTAACCTCTGTATATCCAGATTTATTAAAAAAGAAAAACTGAAATATCACATGGTCCTACGTATTTAGACCCTTTGCTCAGTATTTAGTAGAAGCACCCTTTTGATCTAATACAGCCATAAGTCTTTTTGTGAAAGATGCAACAAGTTTTTCACACCTGGATTTGGGGATCCTCTGCCATTCCTCCTTGTAGATCCTCTCCAGTTCTGTCAGGTTGGATGGTAAACGTTGGTGGACAGCCATTTTTAGGTCTCTCCAGAGATGCTCAATTGGGTTTAAGTCAGGGCTCTGGCTGGGCCATTCAAGAACAGTCAAAGAGTTGTTGTGAAGCCACTCCTTCATTATTTTAGCTGTGTGCTTAGGGTCATTGTCTTGTTGAAAGGTAACCCTTCGGCCCAGTCTGAGGTCCCGAGCACTCTGGAGAAGGTTTTCGTCCAGGATATTCCTGTACTTGGCCGCATTCATCTTTCCCTCAATTGCAACCAGTCGTCCTGTCCCTGCAGCTGAAAAACACCCCCACAGCATGATGCTGCCACCACCATGCTTCACTGTTGGGACTGTATTGGCTAGGTGATGAGCAGTGCCTGGTTTTCTCCACACATACCGCTTAGAATTAAGGCCAAAAAGTTCTATCTTGGTCTCATCAGACCAGAGAATATTTTTTCTCACCATCTTGGAGTCCTTCAGGTGTTTTTTAGCAAACTCCATGCGGGCTTTCATGTGTCTTGCACTGAGGAGAGGCTTCTGTCGGGCCACTCTGCCATAAAGCCCCGACTGGTTGAGGGCTGCAGTGATGGTTGACTTTCTACAACTTTCTCCCATCTCCCGACTGCATCTCTGGAGCTCAGCCACAGTGATCTTTTGGTTCTTCTTTACCTCTCTCATCAAGGCTCTTCTCCCCCGATAGCTCAGTTTGGCCGGACGGCCAGCTCTAGGAAGGCTTCTGGTCATCCCAAACATCTTCCATTTAAGGATTATGGAGGCCACTGTGCTCTTAGGAACCTTAAGTACAGCAGACATTTTTTTGTAACCTTGGCCAGATCTATGCCTTGCCACAATTCTCTCTCTGAGCTCTTCAGGCAGTTCTTTTGACCTCATGATTCTCATTTGCTTTGACATGCACTGTGAGCTGTAAGGTCTTATATAGACAGGTGTGTGGCTTTCCTAATCAAGTCCATTCAGTATAATCAAACACAGCTGGACTCAAATGAAGGTGTAGAACAATCTCAAGGATGATCAGAAGAAATGGACAGCACCTGATTTAAATATATGAGTGTCACAGCAAAGGGTCTGAATACTTAGGACCATGTGATAATTCAGTTTTTCTTTTTTAATAAATCTGCAAAAATGTCAACAATTCTTTGTTTTTTCTGTCAATATAAGGTGCTGTGTGTACATTAATGAGGAAAAAAAATGAACTTAAACAATTTTAGCAAATGGCTGCAATATAACAAAGAGTGACAAATTTAAGGGGGTCTGAATACTTTCTGCCCCCACTGTATGTATGGTATGTTATCATTTATCTTCAAGCCCTGATTAACAAAGTAAATACCCTTTGCTTTGGTACTACATCATCATCATCTTTTTTTGAGAATTATGAGACCTGTGCCTAAATCACTTTCCTTTTGATACTTGATGTACCTGCTAAAACACAAAGTTTAATCTGAATCTTGAAATAAACCACTTGGTAACTGGGCACTTAAACCCCTCTCCTGCCCAGACCAATTTTCAGCTTTCAGTACTCTCACACTTTGAATGACAATTACTCAGTCATGCAACACTGTATCGAAATGTTTTATTTGTCCTTTTTTTCATACAAATAGAGCTTTCATTTGGTGGTATTTGATCATCTCTGGGTTTATTATTTTTTGCGCTATAAATGAAAAAAGACTGAAAATTTTGAAAAAAAAAACACATTTTTCTTCATTTCCGTGATAAAATTTCCTTGGTAAAAATAACCCAAATTAGTGGATATTATGTGGTCTTTGTGAAAGTTATAGAGTCTACAAGCTATGGTGCAAATGATTAAAAATTGATCACATCTGATGTACTGGCGGCCTATCTCATTTCTTGAGACCCTAACAAGCCAGGAAAGTACAAATACCCCCCAAATGACCTCTTTTTGGAAAGTAGACATTCCAGGGTATTTAGTAAGAGGCATGGTGAGTTATTTGAAGTTGTCATTTTTTCCCACAATTCTTTGCAAAATTAAGATTTTATTTTTTTTTTTATTTTTTTTTCACAAAAAAAGTGAAAAAAAAATATTGTATTGTCATTGTAATAGCTTATTCCTCTCACATGGAATGTGCATACCACAAATGACACCCCAAAATACATTCTGCTACTCCTCCTGAGTATTACGATACCACATGCGTGAGACTTTTTCACTACCTGGCCGCATACAGAGGCCCAACATGCACCATCAGGTGTTCAAGGAGCATAAATTACATATCTAACTTGTTGACTACCTATTACACTTTTGAAGGCCCTAGAGCACCAGGAAAATGGAAACACCCACAAAATGACCCCATTTTGGAAAGCTAACACCCAAACGTATAATCTATGAGGCATAATGAGTCTTTTGAATGGTTGATTTTTTCCAGAAGTTTTTGAAAAATGTGGGGGAAAAAATGAATTTTTTTTTTTTACACAAAGTTTATAAGATATTTCCAACACATAGCACTTACATAGCAAAAATAACACCCCAAAATACATTCTGCTACTCCCTCTGAGTAGAATGATACCACATATGTGAGACGTTTACACAGCCTGGCCACATACAGAGGCCCAACATTGAAGTAGCACCTTCAGGCGTTCAAGGAGCATAAAATACACATCTCATTTCTCAACCACCTATTGGCCCTGGAGCACCAGGACAATGGAAACACCCAAGAAATGACCCCATTTTGGAAAGCGAACACGCCAACGTATAATCTATGAGGCATAATGAGTCTTTTGAATGGTTCATTTTTTTCCAGAAGTTTTTACAAAATGTGGAAAAAAAATGTAATTTTTTTTACACAAAGTTGTCGGTTTATAAGATATTTCCGACACATAGCATTTACATAGCATCATATTTTTACCACCTCTATACATCATTCTCGGTTTTTATGTAGTGAATTATATTATTATATTCACTATTCTAATTGGAACATCCCTGCCCATTATCTAATTAGGCTATCTTCACCCATTTTATCCAATCAATCATTTTTATTATGTCTTGCAAAGACAACATATAGATGTGTCTAGATCGCTGCACAAATGACCACATTTTTTGATTAGTATATTTAACACAATTATGCCTATTTATCCTAGTCATATTTTAAGCTACTTATTTTACAGAATATGCATTAATCTCTGGTTGTATTAATAACAATGTATTGTGCCTGTTAGTTTGTTTACCCACCAACTATATGGCTGCCGCTATAAGCAAAACATAGGATTACATCTGTTTTTGAACCAATCAAAAATGGCCGCTTCCATGTTGGAGACAGGTATCCAACAAAATGGCCTACGGAACACTTCCTGTCCTTCCCCATAAAATGACGTAGCTTTTAGCCAATCCGGATCCCCCGATGAAGTCACATGTTATGACGTAATGCAAAGGGAGTGACCGGACCACGAAAGAACCGGAAGTGACGTAAGAGGCACCTGTAACGTTGTTTAAATTACAGATCTGTCGTTTTTAACCTTATTGTTGTGAATGCCCATTTGGCTATTAATAAATCAGTGAGTTTATACTTTGTTGCACTATGGGAGATTCTTTTTCATCCTCTGTATATACCCGCTATGGGTGAACGTCCGTATAGCCTGATTGGAAGCCATCATCTGGAATACAGTGTTTTGAGAGGTATCATCCACCATCACTACATCCTGGGAAGGCTCCCAGCTATACTTATCTCTGCAGCAATATACCATCTATACGGAGGTAAGAGTTTAGAGAGCACTGAGTGGTGTACATGAAGATTTAACATTGGCGATTTCCCATTGAAGAACTCATTTGAAGCACTTTTTGCAGTTTGTTCAAGCACTATTTTTCATATATTTTTTTCATGCATTTTGTTTTATTTATTCAGACTTTATGGACTATTGCATCACTATAACTATTATTGTTGTGGCTGTAATTTGATAATAAGGGACTGAATAGGTTATTTATTTACTCGTCTATACAGATTATAATATTTACTTGATTTTCCAGTACTGGACACGCACTTTATCTATATTTGCACTGATATATTCCGCACAGGACTCTAGTTTGTTTTTGCATAAGATTATATATCTTGCACTTAGCATTTTTTGCACAGTATTATTTGCACAGTGGATTGCATCCTATTATTAATATATTTATTTTATTTTAATGAGTCGCGCTGATCACTTTTTCACTTCATACCAATTTTAGTGCACTGTATACACTTTAGGTCTAGCTGCAATTTATTGGAATACTATATATTCACCCAAATTAATTCACTTTGATAGCGCAAGGGACTTTATTTACATCTACATAGCAAAAATTACACCCCAAAAAACATTCTGCCACTACTTCTGAGTATGGCGATACCAAATGTGTGAGACTTTTACACAGCCTGGCCACATACAGAGATCCAACATGCAAGGAACACCGCCAGGTGTTCCAGGAACACATAGCACACACATACCAAGAATTACACCCCAAAATACATTATGCTAATCAAAGGGTAAACAAAAAATTACCTGTGGTTTTAGTAGCACAGTTGTCTACAGGAGGATACCACTGGTCCAGGCAGCAGGCAGGGACTAGGTCAGCAATAGCGAATACAATTGTCCAGGCAACAGGCAGGGATACTTTCCATATACAGTTCAGGGTCAGTGCAGGCAGAGATAATGTCAGCAGTGCCAAAAATATTGGTCCTGGTAGTAGGCAGGAACATGGTCCATGTACTGTGGTCAGTGCGACAGGCAGAAGCATGATGGCAGTAAGTCCTACAGGCAGCAGGCAGAGGTAGGGCCTCATTCAGGACAGAATGGGGACAGGGGTAGAGGCTTCTCCCACCCAAATCTCTTTGAAGCCACCGAGTCTCCAGATCCTAATCTGGGAATGAGAATACAAAAAAAAATGTTTTTCTTCATCCAGAAAAACTATTCTGGAGCCCTCACATATGGGAGACCCCTGTGTTGAATCCCACTAGTCCAGTTGCAGGGTACAAGATCTGTCCAAGAGGCAGGCAAATAAAATGGTCAAACCTTTCAAGGTCAGTTCCAGATCAGGCAGAGGTATGTACAGAATCGGTAGGCAGAAACATGGTTAAATAACAGTCCAGGGGTGTCAGTTCCAGATCGGGCAGAGGTATGTACAGAATCAGCAGGCAGAAGCATGGTCGAATAACAAGCCAGGGTCAGTTACAGAGCAGGCAGTGGCATAAGGGGTGTGAGGGTAAATGGCAGGAACTGAGGCTTACGTTTACCATGCTTCTCTAATAATTTACTGAAGTATGGTAACGGCGAAAACAGTCACCTATGCAGAGGCCTGGTTGGGAAGGACAATGGGGACAATAATAAGATGTGTCTGACTCCTCTACTGGTACACACCCTACATCTTTTTTGACATCTTTGGCGTGTTGGTTTGGGAGGGATTTTAATCGAGAAAGTGGAGTTCGGAGAGTCGACTAGGAACATCTGATCGGATGTTTTCTGGTGGGCCATTCAGGAATATAAGGGCAGTGTAAATTTCCTCCTGGTAGCCAAAGAAGGATTGGGGGTTTTGAGTTGAGTTGTGGTAAATGATATAGGAATTGTATATGGCCAATTGAAAAAAATAAACTGCTAAATTTTTATACCAATGGTATGTCCGTCCTGTGGCAAGGTATGGTTCGAGCATTTGGTCTTTGAAGTCGACTCCCCCCATAAACAAATTGTATTCATGGATGCATGTTGGTTTTTGGATGGGGCCATTCCTTCTGGGGATTTCCACGTGGGTGTTATTGTGGATCGAAGACAACATGTAGACATCCCTTCTGTCCCTCCACTTCACTGCCAGAATCTCCCTGTTTCGCAGACTTGCCGTCTCTCCTCTTCTCAACTTCATATTGACAAGTTTTTGAGGCAAGCCCTCACGGTTCTTTCTTATGGTGCCACATGCTGGCGTCTTCTTCCGGTGAAGGTTATGGAACAGGGGCAGACTTGTGTAGAAGTTGTCTACATACAATTGGTATCCTTTGTCGAGTAGGGGGTATATGAGGTCTCAAACAACTTTCCCGCTGGATCCCAAGTAGTCCAGGCAATTAGGGGGCTGCAGCTGGGTGTCCTTCCCTTTGTACACTATGAAGGCATATGTGTACCCTGTGGCTCGGTCACATAATTTGTACACCTTCACCACATAGCTGGCCCTTTTGCTGGGGATAAATTGCTTAATTTTAAGCCTGCTGCTAAATTTAACAAGGGACTCATACACACATATGTGTTGGTCTGGGGTATACAACTGGGGGAATATTTCTGAAAAATAATTTAGTATTGGCAGAATTTTGTAAAGCCTGTCATAATTTGGGTCATTTCAGGGAGGGCACTGGGGATTATCACTGAAATGTAGGAACCTCATGATCATCAGATATCTGGTTCTGGGCATTACTGCGGAGAAGATCGACATGTGGTGGATGGGGTGGGTTGACCAATAGGAACGCAATTCATTTTTTTTGGTGAGTCCCATACAAAATGTGAGGCCCAAAAAATCCTTCAACTCCTCCACTGTTAGGTCTCTCCACTCATAGGGATGGGCATAATAGGATGTTGGATTATTCAAAATAAATTGCTGTACATACAGGTTGCACTGGGCCACAATTGACGCTAACATGTCCTCGGTAAAAATTTAATAAAAAAAATTGATTGGGGAAAAATTCTCCATGCCCACCAGGACTCCTGGCTGGGCAGTGAAAAGGAGAACGTTAGCTTCTCCTGAATTAGAAGGAAGCCACAAGGGGTTGTGAAGGGCATAGGGAAGGCTGGCATGGCTCCTAACCCTTTGGGGCTGAGGTGACATCCCACTAGTACTTAGCCTTTCTTGCCGAGGTACTGCGGTGCTGGTGGATGGCACTGCGGTGCTGGTGGATGGCACTGCAGTGCTGGTGGATGCCACTGCCTCCTCACCAGAACACCTTCGTTTGGAGGGCAAAATATCTTTCTCATCTGAGTCTGTCAGTATTCCACTACTGAGGACTGGCTCATAATTTATGTCAGACTCAGAATCCGAATTTGAAAGGGAAACCGAAAAAAAGAGCTCCTTGTTGCTCTCGTCAGTCGTGGAGAGTATTTGGTATGACTCCTCCACGGAAAAGCATCTTTTGGACATGGTTGCTGGTGGTGATGAGACTGCACAGGTGTGTGCTAAGCCTGCACTGATGGGCACTGATGAGGCGGCACTGATGAGCACAGATGTGCACTGATGTGCACTGATTGATGGCACAGATGTGCACTGATGAGGCGGCACAGATGGGCAGTGATCGCACAGATGTGCACTGATGAGGCGGCACAGATGTGCACTAATGAGGCAGCACAGATGGGCACTAATGAGGCGGCACAGATGGGCACTGATGAGGCGGCACAGATGGGCACTGATGAGGCGGCACAGAGGAACACTGATGAAGCAGCACAGATGTGCACTGATTGATTACACAGATGTGCACTAATGAGGCGGCACAGATGGGCACAGATATGCACTGATGAGGTGGCACAGATGGGCACTGATTGGCATAGATGGGCACTGATGAGGTGGCACAGATGGGCCCTGATGGGGTGGCACAGATGGGCACTGATGAGGCAGCACAGATGTGCACTGATTGATTGCACAGATGTGCACTGATGGGCACAGGTGGGCACAGATGGGCACTAGCTATAGATGTTAATTGTCACTGTGATACTGATGGGGCACACTGTGTTTTTTTTTTACTGTAAAATTACTCACGATTCAGTACAGAAGTTCTCCCTCCTCACACTCGGTCTCTGTGTGAGGAGGGAGAGCTGGCAATGAGAGATGATCTCATATGTTTACATATGAGATCATGTCTCATTGGCCACGCCGATCATGCTGTAAACGGCAGCTGTGATTGGCTATTTACAGCGATCTGTGATTGGCTGTGTTCAAGGGACACGGCCAATACAGATTTTCCCCGATGCGCGCTCACGAGAGCGCGCGGGGAGCGAGGAATGTAGATCCGCTCTGTAGCTGTCATTCGGCTATAGCACGGATCTGAAGCAGTTAAATTAATGCTTGCCACAAATTAGGCCATATTGAAGTGGAATCCAGATTTCTGTGTTCCCTGCAGAATGCTGACACAAATTTTGGAAAGCTGCATAGGCCTAGGATAATTTTAAAAAGTGCCCATGATATATTACATACACAAGTTTTTTGTAAAAGCTCAGTTCATGCCGTTGCAATTTTGACTTACCTGCTTTATCACTGTAAATTATTCCAGTAAAATTTAAATGTCAGTTGTAAGCATCTGTTCCTCCATCTTTCACAACATTACAATGATATAACTGCAAGCAGACAGAAACATTTGAAATGCAATACTGTCTCTTTCAAATTATATATATAAATATATATATATATATATACACACACACACTATATTACCAAAAGTATTGGGATGCCTGCCTTTACACCGTAGGGTTCAATATTGAGTTGGCCTACCCTTTGCAGCTATAACAGCTTCAACTCTTCTGGGAAGGCTGTCCACAAGGTTTAGGAGTTTGTGAGGTCACGCACTGATGTGGACAAGAAGGCCTGGCTCGCAGGTCTTTATGGACCTTGCTTTGTGGACTGGTCCAAATCATTTGGTGGAGGATTATGGTGTGGGGTTATTTTTCAGGGGTTAGAAAGGAAAATAAAAGTGGGACTTTAGATGAGATAGATGACTTTGTGGAGGCAGATTGAAAAAATTATAAATTTATTGATGAAGAACGTTATATGAAATATGGCAATGTTAAAAACCACATATATAGTAAATATACTAATTCATATTAACTCCACCCACACATAACATACAGGTGTGGCATGGGTAAAAAATTACATAAATATAGTAATTCTAAAACAATTTATTATATTGCATTGGATACGTTCATATATATATATACACATGTATCATATATCATATAAACAGCAGGGTTTTAAACAGGAAAATCTGGATGCCGCACACCGGATAAAGTTGAAAACATCTTCTTTATTGTAAAACTTGGATCATAAAAAACAGGACAATCAGGCGGGTGGTACAGACACAGCTGACGCGTTTCGCGCTCTAGTTTGAGCGCTTACTCATAGCTCAGCACTTAGCCAGCACCTGGGACTCCTCTCCTCTGAAGGATTCACTAACACACACCTGAAAGCAAGTTCTCCTGAGCGGTGATTCATTTTCTCTGTCTTGTCTGCACCAAAGCATATAAACAGCACTAGCAGCAAAGGTATGCATGTGGAAAATAGGACTGTAGTTGTTGAATGCATGAATAGTTGAAGATGCTGCACATGGCTGTAATTACCTCAGCTCCTGGGGAAGACTATCTTGGGACCTTGATTGCACGGTTGCAGTATTTCACCGTATTCCAACAAGTAGCTGCGCTAAAAATGATGTGCTTGATATATAATGTGACAGTAAATATACCTCTCAGTATGGAGGTTATACACCCGTGAAGAAGGTGACAATAGGTGCTAATAAGAAAATCTATGTGATACTCTGTCCAGCAAAAAATGTGGGCACATTTAGTCCATTCAAACAAATGTCTTGAGAAGAAAAAAGTTCATTAACAAAATGTTCCCTCAAAGAGTGGTATAGGACAGGAATCCATACGAAGTATGTACCACAGTGATATCACCAGGAAGCATGTGATGACAGAAGGGCTCCTCTACCAATGTAAATGCTGCCCCTTACCAGCTCCTTTGATCCCCTGTCACAGAGATCAAGTAGGCGTGTGGCTGTAAACCCCAGCCGCGGGTCTTGGCAATGAAGGATCCCACTGTATCTCTCTATCACAGATCTTAATTATGTTGTACAAAATATGCTTCATAAAATCAATGGCCGGCCGGCTACAATGCGCTGCCCCTCGCTTCCGGGATCAGCATAGTATAGTGTGGTGACGTCAGCACGCCGCTCCTCCCTACGCCGTTTCGTCACACCTGACGTCTTCACCAGATTGGACCCCTTGTGAGTACTTAGGACGGGCTAATTCGCCTTTCCTTCATATTACTATTTAGAACCAGACTAATGTTACCATTTCTTTACACTTTATAGACATATTTGAGCATCCGCCCCTGAAGAGTGTCTTTACATGAAACGCATCCTGCATACATGATGCTGACCTGTGTCTGTAATGGACACATCGATCCCGGTCTGCATTAGACCACCAATTTTGATATTCATGCATTCAACAATTACGGTCCTATTTTACACATTCATACCTTTGCTGCTAGTGCTGTTTATATATTTGATAAATGTATATATATGAACTTATCCAATGCAATATAATAAATTGTTTTAAAATTACTATACTTATGTCATTTTTTACCCATGCCACACCTGTATGTTATGTGTGGGTGGAGCTAATATGAATTTGTATATTTACTATATATGTGGTTTTTAACATTGCCATATTTCATATAACGTTCTTCATCAATAAATTTGTAATTTTTTCAACCTGCCTCCACAAAGTCATCTATCTTTCACTTTTCCTTTTCCTTTCTATATACAATAGGGATGGAGGCACACCGCATATGTGCCTCATATAAAGTCCCAAAATGCTCTGCAAAGCTGTTATAGCAGCAAAGGGTTGGGGAAAAAATGCCAAATACATTAGGGATTTCGAGGGGTTTTAAACTCTTCCTAAAACATCAATGATGTTCTTCATTTTGTTTTTAACATCATTGATGTTTCTCTGGATGTTTTCCAAGTCCCTATTACACCCCATGATCTCCCCGATCAGGATCTGGGCACTTTCACTGGTGAAATGACCTTCATCCACAACATCACGATCACCTAAAAATATATATAAAAAAAACACACCATTTATTATAAATATGCCGGCATCCATCTCTTACCTGAGCCAGTGGTGGCAGACACTCACCTGTAGGGATGAGCCTAACACCCCCCTGTTCGGTTCGCACCAGAACATGCGAACAGGAAAAAAGTTTGTTCGAATACGTGAACACTGTTAAAGTCTATGGGATACGAACATGAATAATCAAAAGTGCTAATTTTAAAGGCTTATATGCAAGCTATTGTCATAAAAAGTGTTTGGGGACCTGGGTCCTGCCCCAGGGGACATGGATCAATGCAAAAAAAAGTTTTAAAAACGGTCGTTTTTTCAGGAGCAGTGATTTTAATATTGTTTAAGATGAAAGAATAAAAGTGTAATATTCCTTTAAATTTCGTACCTGGGGGGTGTCCATAGTATGCCTGTAAAGGGGCGCATGTTTCGCGTGATTAGAACAGTCTGACAGCAAAATGACATTTCAAAGAAAAAAAGTCATTAAAAACTACTTGCGGCTATTGCATTGCCGGTCTGACAATACACATAAAAGTTCATTGATAAAAACGGCATGGGAATTCCCCACAGGGGAACCCCGAACCAAAATTTAAAAAAAAAATTACGTGGAAGTCCCCCTAAATTCCATACCAGGCCCTTCAGGTCTGGTATGGATTTTAAGGGGAACCCTGCGCCAAAAAAAAAAAAAAACGGCGTGGGGTCCCCCCCAAGAATCCATACCAGACCCTTATCGAGCACGCAACCTGGCAGGCCGCAGGAAAAGAGGGGGGATGAGAGAGCGCCCCCCCTCCTGAACCGTACCAGGCCACATGCCCTCAACATTGGGAGGGTGCTTTGGGGTAGCCCCCCAAAACACCTTGTCCCCATGTTGATGAGGACAAGGGCCTCATCCCCACAACCCTGGCCGGTGGTTGTGGGGGTCTGCGGGCGGGGAGCTTATCAGAATCTGGAAGCCCCCTTTAAAAAGGGGACCCCCAGATCCCGCCCCCCTGTGTGAAATGGTAAGGGTCAAAAATGTTAAAAATGACAAGAGACAATTTTTGACAATTCCTTTATTTAAATGCTTCTTCTTTCTTCTATCTTCCTTCATCTTCTGGCTCTTCTGGTTCTTCCTCCGGTGTTCTCATCCAGCATCTCCTTCGCGGCGTCTTCTATCTTCTTCTCCTCGGGCCGCTCCGCACCCATGGCATGGGGGGAGGCTCCCGCTCTGCTCTTCATCTTCTTCTCTTCTTCATCTTCCTCTCCGGGCCGCTCCGCATCCATGCTGGCATGGAGGGAGGCTCCCGCTGTGTGACGCTTCTCCTCTTCTGACGGTTCTTAAATAATGGGGGGCGGGGCCACCCGGTGACCCCGCCCCCTCTGACGCACGGTGATTTGACGGGACTTCCCTGTGACGTCACGAGGAATGCCACAGGGAAGTCCCGTCATGTTCCGTGCGTCAGAGGGGGGTGGGGTTACCGGGTGGCCCCGCCCACCCCATTATTTAAGAACCGTCAGAAGAGGAGACGCGTCACACAGCGGGAGCCTCCAGCAGCATAAATGCGGAGCGGCCCGGAGAAGAAGATGAAGAAGAGAAGAATATGAAGAAGAGAAGAAGAAGAAGAAGAAGATGAAGGAAGATAGAAGAAAGAAGAATCATTTAAATGAAGGAATTGTCAAAAACTGTCTCTTGTCATTTTTAACATTTTTGACAGTTTTTTAGTGAAATGGTAGGGGTATCCTTACCATTTCACACGGGGGGGGGGCGGGATCTGGGGGTCCCCTTCCGCAGACCCCCACAACCACCGGCCAGGGTTGTGGGGATGAGGCCCTTGTCCTCATCAACATGGGGACAAGGTGTTTTGGGGGGCTACCCCAAAGCACCCTCCCAATGTTGAGGGCATGTGGCCTGGTACGGTTCAGGAGGGGGGCGCTCTCTCGTCCCCCCCTCTTTTCCTGCGGCCTGCCAGGTTGCGTGCTCGGATAAGGGTCTGGTATGGATTTTTGGAAGAGAAGGTGTGGGGGACCCCACACCGTTTTTTTTTTAAATTTTGTCTGGGGTTCCCCTTAATATCCATACAAGACCTGAAGGGCCTGGTATGGAATTTAGGGGGACCCCCACGTCATTTTTTTTTAAATTTTGGTTCGGGGTTCCCCTGTGGGGAATTCCAATGCCGTTTTTATCAATGAACTTTTATGTGTATTGTCGGACCGGCAATGCAATAGCCGCGAGTAGTTTTAATGACTTTTTTTCCTTTGAAATGTCATTTTGCTGTCAGACTGTTCTAAACACGGGAAACATGCGCCCCTTTACAGGCATACTATAGACACCCCCCAGCTACAAAATTTAAAGGGATATTACACTTTTATTGTTTGACCTTAAGCATTATTAAAATCACTGCTCCTGAAAAAACGGATGTTTTTAAAACTTCTTTTTGCATTGATCCATGTCCCCTGGGGCAGGACACAGGTCCCCAAACACTTTTTATGACAATAACTTGCATATAAGCCTTTAAAATTAGCACTTTTGATTTCTCCTATAGAGTTTTAAAGGGTAGCCGCGAACACCCCAAATCGTTCGCTGTTCGTCGAACTTGCGAACAGTCGATGTTCGAGTCGAACATGACTTCGACTCGAACTCAAAGCTCATCCCTACTCACCTGTTGTGGTGACAATTTCCACCATGTCTCCCTCCTCCTGTTGGTTTTGGGGGATTTCCCCTTCTTCCTGAGGTGGGGGGTCTGTGGTCTCCTCGGATGAGTGGTGTCCTCCGAGTCTTTTCTCCCTTATGTAAAAAAAAAAGGTATACTTAGCACACAGATATTTGATGGCAGAAATAGGAATATGAAACATTGCTTGGAAGTCGGGTACAATTGTCTGTTTTGGCAGAGTTGCAAGATGAATAAACATTTATTTCCTTTTTCAAGCTTGAATACTTACCCGTTTTTGTACAAGTTTCATAGATGGAGTCACCCTTATAGTATACACTGGAGCACCTATGTGGGGCCCCCTAATAAAAAGGGTGGTCTGGTGTCCCACACTAGTGCTCCAGCGTCCAGCTGTGTAAACAGCTGCTGAGTCTCCTCTCCTTACACAGAATCTAGTTTGCATTTCATTCTAGTTACCAACCCATCTAGACACCAAAATTATTTGAAGAGAAGTAGGCTAGTAAAAATGTATTCAAATGCATATGTTCAAAACAGAGTTTCCTATGCCAAGCGAACATTGTTTCATACGAACGAATAATGTGCCCATGAATATGAAAGTTGCCATTTTAAACTGTACAACAGTAAAGAAAAGCACATGGAGCAGCACGAATGTTAGAAAAATAAAGAATAGGAACACAGGACAACTACTAACTTTTTGCAGCACTGTCCTGATCCTTCTGTACTGCTCATGCTCCCTTAATTTGAGGTCCGACCACCGCTTCCTGAGTTGATCCTTGGATCGCCGTACCCCAAAATTCTTCTGCAGACTCTTGACAACTTTCGCCATGATTTTGGCCTTTCTGACATTGGGGTTGGGGTAAGGACCATACTTCCCGTCATAGTCGCCCCTCTTCAGGATGTCGACCATCTCCAACATCTCTACAAAGGACATATTTGATGCCTTAAATCTTCTCCGGGATCGGGACGTTTCTGGCTCCAGGCTTTCCTCCTCCTCGTTGCTGTAATTAGCACGCACCTGATGTGTCTCCGCCATGTGATCCTCCCCACTGGGCCGAACGAGAAGGGGCAGGGAATAGACTTAAAAGAACGTCAGGGGCGGGTGGAGTTTCACACATGCGCAGTGTATATAAAGCGTAACACGCGTGCGTAGTACGTACAATCTGTGAGCGGAGGAAGAAGTATCGGAGGCTCCGATCGTGATAACGAAGGTAAGATTTAAAATCGGGCCTATACTGGGGGCGTGACCGGATGTCAGAGAGAGAGGAGGGCTGAGTGTGTGCTTCCCAGCCCGATGCCTCCGTGTCCTCCGGACCTAGCTCAGCGTCCTGGCCCGCCTAGCTGTGTCTCCAGCACTCTATAGAGCTTGATGCTCGCCTGGCCGCCTGACCCCCCCTAAGCAGCGTGTGTCCCAGCGTGCCGGCGGTGTATTGACACAGCGGCTTGTGAGAAGAAGCAGCCGGAGCCCTCGGAGCGGCGTGGAGGAACACGAGACACTAGTTGTTTGCGGTTGCCCGGGCAACGGCCTCGGCAACAGCAAGAAGAAACGGTGGGGGCGGCAAGTGTCACCTACAGGAGGATCAAGAGGCTTCATTTCCAGGAGCGTCCCTGCGCTGCCCAGGTATCTGGCAGCATAAAGGTACTAGCCTGTGCGGCTGCATCAGGGGTGAACTGACCCCCCACCTCCCTAAGGGTCAGTCCATTGTTGCAGACAAAGGTGAGGGGGGAGGTTTAGGTGGACTCAGGCAGAAAACACACACTGCAAACACCGCCTACTCTCAAATTGGGACAGTCTCCTTAGCGCAGTAGCAAACGGGAGAGGTGAAGAGAGGGGGGGGATAGCATTAAACCCACGAGTGGCTCATCCCTTTCCTATATTTTGATAATCCTATATTATAAGTTATGACAAGGAAAAAGGGAGAAGAGCTACAACAGCAGGACAACACCAGCTCCCAAATGACTCGCACATCAAAAGAAAAGGTGAACCAGGCAGCAGCCGCTGCGGCGGCTAAGCTGGAAAAATTTGCGCACCCCTCAACCTCATCGCCATCTAAAAATACCCAGTTACAACAGGATAGATTGCATGCGGGGGGCTCAGGGGACAGGAGGAGCCTAGGAAAAGGGCCAGCGGCAACACATACAACAAAAACGGCGAGCAGTAATAGCTCTGCAGGTGAAGCTGCGGGACTAGCAACCAACAAGGCTGTTGTGCACGACCCACCAACAGAAGCTGAACCCACACTAAAAGATGTTTTATGCGCAGTCAACTCCTGTAGGGCCTCCCTAAGCGACCTATGCGACCAGCTAACGGGCCTAAAGGAAGAGATAACTACACTAAGCCAAGAGCTGCAAAGGATCACTGCCAGAACAACTGTGCTGGAGGATAGAGTTAGCCAGGCTGAGGATGAATTAGCCCCATTGAAAAAAGAACTCAAGTCTCTAAAAACGCAGATGGGCGTATACAAAGCCAAAATGGAGGAAATGGAAAATAGGTCTCGCAGGTACAACGTGAGGATAGTAGGACTACCGGAGCGGTGTGAGGGCCCTCATCCTGAGGAGTTCTTGGAGAAGTGGCTTGGGGGAATATTTGGGACGGAAACCTTTTCTCACTTCTTTACTGTTGAAAGGGCCCACAGGGTGCCAACTAGGGCCTCGCCAACAGGGGGGCACCCCAGGCCAATAATAATGAAACTTTTTAATTATAGAGACAAGGTAACATTAATGCGCAGAGCTAGAGAGCTGGGGGACATTTTATACAATGGTGCCAAGATCTTATTTTTTCCTGATTATTCCCCAGACCTCCAGAAACAGAGGGCTGAATTTAGGGACATTAAGCGCAACCTACGGTCCTACAAGGGAGGGAAGAGTGTGGTAGTGAGTCATAATGTATTTTCTCAATGTATGTGTGGGGAGGTAATCCTTGTATGTTTGGGAGGAGGGAAGAAGGTCACAAGTATAGCCCCCAGGGCTAGCCTAGATAGGCAGAAGATAGGGTCGCGAACAAGGGTGGGTAGTAGGGGGATGCACGAAGCTGAGGGTGGGGGGGAAGGGGGGCTCATAGGAAAACACAAGGTTAGGCAATGGAGTAAATGTCAGGCACATATAGTCACGAAGAGCGGGCTCATAAAAATAAATGTAAGGTATAATAGCACATGCGGTCTATATTTGCACTTAGGAGGTGGGGGGGGAGCCCCCCTCTCCCCTCCTCTTTTCCTTTTCTATCTCTTTTTCGTTCTCTATCTCCTTCGCTCTTTCTTTTTTTTCCTTTCTTTTCTTTTCTCTTTAAATTCTTCTTAATATGTTAAAGATAGGCTCTTGGAACGTTAGGGGTATGGGTGACCCTGCTAAAAGAGCAGAAGTTTTCACGGCACTAGAGGCTTATGGGGCTGAACTGGTTTGCCTGCAGGAAACACACCTCACTAAAGACACCAAATTACAAGTCCGGAATTACAAAATTCCAAGAACAGTACCACTCAGTTTACACCTCATATTCAAGAGGGGTGAGTATATTGGTGGGGAGAGGTATTTCGTTTTCCTGCAGGGAAACCAGAATTGATGCATTGGGCCGCTATATCTTTTTGAGTTGCACTGTGGAAGACAGGCCTCTGTAATAGCAAATATTTATATTCCTCCCCCGTTTAAAACAGAGGTTATACTGGATTTGTTGGAATTTGTCGAGAACAAGCCAAACGTACCGATACTAGCGGTGGGGGATTTTAATGCAATTTTGGATAATAAAATGGATCGATTCCCGCCCATGAATCGGGCGGAAAGGGTCTCGGAGGGTCGGCTAGGCCAACTCCTGGAAGAGATCGGGTGGTGCGATTTGTGGAGATCCCACAACCCCAAAACCCGGCAGTATTCCTGTTATTCAAGCTCACACTCGACCCTTTCGCGCATAGACATGGCAGTAGGCAACAGCGAAGCTCTACAACTAATAGGGACTATAGAATACAAGCCGAGGGGCATATCGGACCACTCTCCCCTGACCTTGACCCTGAACTTAAATACCAGAACTAGCCGGAAAAGGTGGTCAATAAAACCGCTATGGCTGGACCTAATAGGTAGCCCAGCAGTAGTTACCTCTGAATTAAAAGAGTTTGTAATATTTAACTCAGGCACAGCCTCTACGGCGGTAGTTTGGGATACTTTAAAAGCGATTCTTAGGGGACTACTACACCAGCAGGTTGTCACAGTAAAGAAAAAGTCAAGGGAATGGGAGGTGAGAGCTAGAAGAGAAGCTACGAAAGCAGAAGCACAATATGTGGCGGACCCGACCCCTGCAAAACAGGAGGTATGGCTTGGTAGGCAACAAGAGTACAGGGATTTAATTAATAGAAGAGCAGAAAACAAAAGATTATTCCAGAAGCAAAGCTATTATGGCGAAGGAGAGAAGGTAGGTCGGATGTTGGCACTAATAACTAAGTCCAACCTATCTCCATCGGCCATTCTTTCAATTAGGACACCGGCTGGAGAGATTACTTCTGATCCCGCCGAGGTCCTAGATACCTTCACTACGTTCTATAGGGACCTGTACAGGACGCGCCGGGGATTGGATCGGCGCGATATGGACGGGTTTCTGAGTGGGGTGGACTTGCCTGTACTCTCGGAGGGGGACAGGAGTGAGATGGAGTCTCCCTTGACCTTGGAGGAGTTGCAAAAGGCTGTTACAGAGCTGTCATGCCAGAAATCCCCTGGCCCGGATGGCCTGCCGTTGGAGGTTTATAGAAAATATGGGGAGGTGTTACTCCCAGAGCTTTTAAGGGTATTGGAGCAGTCGCTCAAGGACGGAAGGCTGCCCCCATCAATGTTGGAGGCTGACATAGTGGTGATACCAAAAGAGGGGAAAGATCAATTGGAAGTTACCTCATATAGACCGATATCACTACTGTGTTCAGATGCCAAGATTGTAGCAAAGGTGCTGGCATCTAGATTAAACAAGTGCATCGCAAAACTGGTACATCCAGACCAATTGGGGTTTATCCCCGACCGGTCTACCAGCACCAATATCAGAAGGGTATATCTGAACCTCCAGGCTCCAGCGGAGAATGCGGGGCCTAGAGCCATACTGTCTCTGGACGCCGCCAAGGCCTTTGACAGCTTGGAGTGGGAATATCTCTGGCGGGTGATGGAGAGGTTTGGGTTTGGCCCCGTATTCATCAGCTGGTTAAAAATCCTTTACAACCAACCAAGGGCAAGACTCAAAATAAATAACAACTATTCAGAAAGTTTTCCCCTCGAAAGGGGGACCAGGCAGGGCTGTCCCTTATCCCCATTGCTGTTTGTTTTGGCTATGGAGCCACTGGCGGGAGCGGTGAGATCATCACCCGAACTGCAGGGCTTCCGCAGAAATGGTGAGGAAGAGAGAATCGCATTGTTCGCGGATGATGTCCTCTTCTTTTTAGGGGACACGTCCTCCTCTTTGGAGAAAGTAATACACCTAGTGGAAGACTTTGGGAAACTCTCAGGATTGACAATCAATTGGGAGAAATCATCGCTCCTGCCGGTTGACCCATTGATCAACCCTATATCAACGAGTTTACCCCAACTGAAAGTCACGGGGAAAATGAAGTACCTTGGTGTAGTGCTGTCCAAGGATCCTGGCGCGTTCATAGATGACAACTTGGTCCCTCTTTTATCGAAACTCAAGAAAAAATGCGATACTTGGTGTAGACTCCCTCTATCCGTGGCGGGCCGGGCAAATTTGATTAAGATGATATGGCTGCCCCAGCTGCTATACCTGTTCCACAACTCCCCAATATGGATCGGGGAGAAGTGGTTCCAAAAAATCCAATCCCTCTTTAGGGAATTAATTTGGAAAAAAGGACAGGCTAGAATAGGCCTACAAAAATTACAGTGTTCCACCACGGAGGGGGGACTGGGGGTTCCCCACCCGCGTACCTACTTCCTGGCAGCTCAGTTACAGCAACTAGGGGGTTGCGCCACTGACGGAGGGGGGAACAAGAATGCTAAAATCATCTTACTGGGCAGCCCACACAACTCACTAGTCGAAGCACTTGAGGCAGACTCACTATTAGGAGGGACCCCGACGCTTAAAATGATCACCAGGGTCTGGCAGACAGTCAAGCGAATAATGGGGTATAGGGGAGCCTCAGAACACTCACCAATTTGGGACAATAAGAACCTGCAGGAATTATTATCTGTTGATAGGAATAAGTTGTGGGAGAAAAAAGGGGTCCGCCGTTTGATACAGTTATATGAAGGGGGCACTCTGAAACCCTTTGAGGAGCTGAGGCACGAGTATGGGCTACCAAATCGTGTATTCTACAGCTACTTACAGATTAGACATGCCCTGGGAAAGCAGTTTGGAAGGCAACCCCCTACTTGGTGCAGGATGCCACTATTGCAAACTATAATTAATTCAGAGACTTCCAAGGGGCTAATTACAGCTATGTACAGTCAACTAATTAAGAAAACGAACATGAATACTGGCTCTCCCATGGACAGGGACAGGTGGGCGGCTGATGTGGGGGAGATAACAGACACACAGTGGGAAAGGATCCTGGAATTGGGATCTGAGGTGTCAGTCTCTCCCTCGGAAAAGGCCTCCCACCTGATGCTACTGCACAGGTCTTATTATACACCAAAAAAGCTCTTTGCGTTTGGCCGCCGAGCCAACGATGAGTGCCCCAGATGCAGAGGAACAGGTGATCTGATTAATATGTTCTGGAGGTGCCCAAAATTGGCTAGGTATTGGTGCGAGATCTTAAAGAAAATAAATACCATATTTAAAATTAATCTAGAGCTAGATCCAAAGACTTGTGTGCTGGGACATGTTACCAACGGTTTAAGAAACAGGAACATGGCGATGGTGGTGGCAAGATGCCTGTTCCAAGCCAGAAAACTGATTGCACAGTCCTGGCAGTCAAGTACTCCTCCCACCCCGGAAACCTGGATAGGGACTGTTAACTCCACTGTGTGGAGCGAAAGAACATTTTACACGAGGTCAGGCAATTATAATAAATTTGTGAGAATGTGGAACCTGTGGATTCAGTCAATGCCGTGCCCGTCATCAGTGCTACTCTAGCTCCGAGAGTACCCGCTCCCTATCAATAGGGCGGGCTACACTAGGAGCAGTCCAGTGCCTAGAGTCGAGTCGGAACAATACATTGAACTTTTGTCGGCAATTGGATGCACCTTGAAAATATATGAGATCTTAATAGAGGGGGTACCACGGGGGGTGGGTGGGTGGGCTCACAAAAAAGAAAAGCACCAAATATACAAAAAGAAGTATAATAGTCTGCGAGGACACGCGGTCAACTGGCTTAGCGTGGCAGAATGTAAGCTATGTTTTTTGCAATATGGCGCTACTGCATTTGCACATATTTTGTAATGTATATTGTTGCACAACATTTTGCACAGAAGACTTATACACTTAAAAAAAAAAAAAAATAGGGAAATTGCGACAAGCCACAATGATGAGACTTGATTAGAGACGTACATGAATATCAGTTTAAAAAAAAAAAAAAATCGGGCCTATACTGCTTCTAGATTGAGGCCTGTATTGTGACAAGATTAGGAGACTTTAGTCTGACATTAGGGTTTGTCTTGTGTTGTGTCTTGCAGAGAAAATGGATATCTTGAAGGATCAGGAGTTTATCAACATATTCATAGATATGTTCAGGGAGCTGCCCTATCTGTGGCAGGTGAACCACCCTGATTATAAGAACCAAACAAAGAGGAAGGCAGCGCTGGGTCAATTGCTGGAATTTGTAAAGCTGGTGATCCCCACGGCAGACATCACCTATTTTGAAGGCCCTAATTGGTGGCATGAGGAGCACTTATCTAAGGGAGCGCAAGAAGATCTAGGATTCCCTGAGATCAGGAGCAGCAGATGACATTTATGTCCCCAGGCTGTGATACTATGACAGACTGCATTTTCTGTCAGGTCAGACTGAACCTAGGCCAGCACTCTCCACTCTTCCTTCCATGCTTCCCCCCCCCAGCTGAGGCTTCAGACGCCCAACCTGGGCCTTCTAGGCAGCAACATGTGGAGGAGCCCAGCTTGAGCCAGGTATAGCATTCTTCTAAATATTTCTGGTTGTCAAATTAATTATGCTAAATCTATGTTAGTTTGGATTCCTAATTTCTGATTGTGATTAATGAACCAAAAACTAAAACGATGTCCTTTTTTCATACACAGGGAAGTCTCAGCCAGGAGGTGGCCGGGCCAAGTAGGCTGTCCGATACCCAGGTCCCTCCCCTCCACCTTCAAAGAAAAAGTGGCAGGAAGAGGAGTAACCTGGAGGAGGCTGCAATAGGTCTATTTTGGAAGGCTACTGAGGCCCTCAAAATACCCCACAGTGTGGAAGAGGATTTTGCTGACCTAACAGCATGCAAAATGCTGCAAATGGAGGAGAGCCAATGACTCTTATGTGAGTTTGTCATAAGCTCTAAATAAGGGGTTGAGGGGCCAACTCACAAGTGAAAGCCACATTTGTCAGCTCACCCATGGTCCTCCTCCTCCAGGTCCTCCTCCTCCAGGTCCTACTCCTCCTCCTGCCACACCTCCAACACTAGAGCCACAGCTGGGAAGGGAGCGTGTAAGGAAGACCAGAGAGTGATGGCCTGAGTTCAGTCTGGTCTGGCAAAAGATGCAGGCTCTTGTATGACCACAGCCTGGGAACATACATGTCATCTGCTACTTTCATGATCTCTTGGACTTCTGGACCAGATTGAACTCCCTTATATATGGACTCCTCAGGCCACCAATTTTGCAGTAAAATAATTGATGTGTGCCCTGGGGGCCAAAGGCTTCACCAATTTCTGCTGTTTATCCAGCGTTGCCTTCCCTCTTTGTTTGGTTATGAGCCCTTAATAAAGGTATTTTTGTTTCAATTATACTCTCCTCGGTTATGTGTTTACCTTCAAAAAGGACAGTTTGTTTGTGAGGAGGCAGGTACATTTTAAAAATACAATGTGAAATTAACAAGAGACACCAACACCAAACAATCTCCTTGAGATAAAATAATACTAGATAAGATAATAATGGTGTTGTGGTAACTTGACACACAAAACACACCCAAAACAATTCTGGAGTTAAAAAAAATAAAAATACACAAGATCAGGCTTGAAAAAAATACAAACCAAAAAAAAAAATGTAAATGTTTTAGTCAGATGTGACAAATCAAAATATAGTGATAAAATCACGAAAAATAAGAAAGAAGTTTATGAGAAGTCTGTGTGAATATGAGCAGCAAAACTACTTCATTCTTCTAGCATTATAAAGAAGAACAGAGTGCGCTGCATTAAACTATTTAAAACATTGCAGCGTGACGAAAGTGCTATATCCATTCCGAACGTTAATTTTACCAGACCGAGCAGTTCCGTCTCAGAATTTATTCTGAGCATGCATGGCACTTTGTGCGTCGGAATTGTCCACACACGGTTGGAATTGACGCAATCGGATTTTGTCGGAAAATTTGATAGCCTGCTCTCAAACTTTGTGTGTCTGAAAATCCGATGGAAAAAGTCCAATGGAGCCCACACACGGTCGGAATCTCCGACAACAAGCTTTGATCGCACATTTTCCGTGTGTACAGGGCATTAGACTGGGATGCCATTAAAGTTCATGTGCGTGTAAAGGCAGGCACCCCAATACTCTTGGTAATGTAGTGTATATATAAATATATAGTACAGTAGTATATAAAGTGGGGAGAACAAGTATTTTGCAGGTTTTCCTACTTACAAAGCATGTAGAGGTCTGTAATTTTTATCATAGATACTCTTCAACTGTGAAAGACGGAATCTAAAACAAAAATCCAGAAAATCACATTGTATGGATTTTTAAGTAATTAATTAGCATTTTATTGCATGACATAAGTTTTTGTTACATCAGAAAAGCAGAACTTAATATTTGGTACAGAAACCTTTGTTTGCAATTACAGAGAACATACGTTTCCTGTAGTTCTTGACCAGGTTTGCACACACTGCAGCAGGGATTTTGGCCCACTCCTCCATACAGACCTTCTCCAGATCCTTCAGGTTTCGGGGCTGTCGCTGAGCAATACAGACTTTCAGCTCCCTCCAAAGATTTTCTATTGGGTTCAGGTCTGGAGACTGGCTAGGCCACTCCAGGACCTTGAGATGCTTCTTACGGAGCCACTCTTTAGTTGCCCTGGCCGTGTGTTTTGGGTCCTTGTCATGCTGCAAGACCCAGTCACAACCCATCTTCAATGCTCTTACTGAGGGAAGGACGTTGTTGGCCAAGATCTTGTGATACATGGCCCCATCCACTCTCCCCTCAATACGGTGCAGTCGTCCTGTCCCCTTTGCAGAAAAGCTGCCCCAAAGAATAATGTTTTCACCTCCATGCTTCATGGTTGGGATGATGTTCTTGGGGTTGTACTCATCCTTCTTCTTCCTCCAAACACAGCGAGTGGAGTTTAGACCAAAAAGCTCTATTTTTGTCTCATCAGACCACATGACCTTCTCTCATTCCTCCTCTGGATCATCCAGATGGTCATTGGCAAACTTCAGACAGGCCTGGACATGCACTGGCCTGAGCAGGGGGACCTTGCGTGCGCTGCAGGATTTTAATCCATGATAGTGTGTTACTAATAGTTTTCTTTGAGATTGTGTGTCAGGGCTGGCTCAGCCCTTCCTTCTCTGAGCTGGCCGCTCAGTTGTCGGCTAATTGCCAGCTCTCATCTCTCTCCACAGTTAACAGCTGTTGTGGATCTGCTCGTCAGTCCTGCCTACTTAAAGATCTCCAGCTCACTTCATTTCTGTCCTTGCCTTGGTCACATCCCAAGAAACCATCTCCTGCATTCCTGTTTAAAGACTGGCTTTGCTGACATCCCTTCTGGCTCCTTATCCTGCTTGCTGTTCCTCTACTTGGATCCATGACTTCTGGCCTGGCTGATTACCCAATCTGGTTACTGAACTCTGGCTAGGCTGATTACCCGATCTGGTTACTGAACTCTGGCTTGGCTGACTACCCGATCCGGTTACTGGACTCTGGCTATACTTTGACTATGCTTACTCTATTTACCTTTTTATTTTTATTAATAAACAGGTGTGATTTTACTGTACTTTTGTCTCGGTCTGGTTCATGGTTTTTGACACTGTGGTCCCAGCTCTCTTAAGTTCATTGACCAGGTTCTGCTGTGTATGTCTGGGCTGATCCCTCACCTCACCTTCCTCATGATCATTGATGCCCCATGAGGTGAGATCTTGCATGGAGCCCCAGAAAGAGGGAGATTGACTGTCATTTGAACTTTTCCATTTTCTAATAATTGCGCCAACAGTTGTTGCCTTCTCACCAAGCCGCTTGCCTATTGTCCTGTAGCCCATCCCAGCCTTGTGCAGGTATACAATTTTATCCCTGATGCCCTTACACAGATCTCTGGTCTTGGTCATTGTGGAGAGGTTGGAGTCTGTTTAATTGCGTGTGTGGACAGGTGTCTTTTATCCAGGTAATGAGTTCAAACAGGTGCAGTTAATACAGGTAATGAGTGGAGAACAGGAGGGCTTCTTAAAGAAAAAAAAAACAGGTCTGTGAGAGCTGGAATTCTTGCTAGTTGGTAGGTGATCAAATACTTATGTCATGCAATAAAATGCAAATTCATTTTTTAAAAATCATACAATGTGATTTTCTGGGTTTTTTTTTAGATTCCGTCTCTCACAGGTGAAGAGTACATATGATAAAAATTACAGACCTCTACATGCTTTGTAAGTAGGAAAACCTGCAAAATCAGCAGTGTATTAAATACTTGTTTCCCCACTGTATCACTGAAAAGGAATGTAGAGTACATTACACGAGAGCTTTTATTTAGTTCATTCTCTAGTGTTTTCATTATTGTAGATGCATTACTATGTCCTGCAAGACATAACCAATTACAACCAGATTAGTGTTCTGTCCTCAATGCCACTATATCAGTGAATCAATAAGCACTTGCAAACCATGAGTCTCATGAGTATGCGATAGAGTATCCACTAAGTGCTGACAGATACATCTGTCAGCTGCAGCAGTAGCATATAGTGCATGAATAGTGATACTTACTTACTGCAAGAGATGCCAAAAGGTGGGAAAATCTGCGTAAAGCTGTGGTGCCAGCATCTGAACTATTTAAATTACCTAAGAATGCTTTTCTGCTTTGAAAATATTTTCTGTCAACAATAATTTGCTGGATGTTTTCTGGATTCTATAAAATGTGCTAAGAATCAGTGGCGGGGGGGCGGCAAACAATGCACCCACAGCCAACCCCCCCCCGGTCGGTTGGTCATCAGCCCCGCACTTACCCCATCTATCGGGCAGTGCTTCCTCCGAGCGATGGGCCGCAGCTTCCCCTGCATCTCCTCCTTCTCCCCATCATGGCGGCTTCCGCCATGCGTCTCCTCCATCCTCCTCCTAGATAGCCAATATGATTGGTTCTCCTTTCGGCCAATTGGGTGATGGGTATCATGACCCACTTCCTGATTGGCCAAGAGGAGAATCAGGAAGGCAACAGCGAATATTCATTTGCTATTGTCACACAACTGGGTGGGCTTGGGGCGCAGCTTCTTAAATAGAAAAACTAGTCTCTAAATACCAACCTACTCGCTCTCTTCGTTCCTCCCAAGACCTCCTGCTCCCTAGCTCCCTTGTCACCTCCTCCCATGCTTGCCTCCAGGCCTTTTCCAAAGCCTCTCCAATCCTATGGAATGCCCTACCCCAATCAGTCCGCTTATCTCCTACTTTATTAGCTTTCAGACAATCCCTGAAAACCCTTCTCTTCAGAGAAGCCTACCCTACCCACACCTAACAACTGTATTTTCATTTTTTCCATCAGCTCATCCCCCACAGTTATTACCTTTTGTTTCCACTTGACTCTCCCTTCTAGATTGTAAGCTCTAACGAGCAGGGCCCTCTGATCCCTCCTGTATTGATTTGTATTGTAAGTGTACTGTCTGCCCCATGTTGTAAAGCTCCGTGCAAACTGTTGGCGCTATGTAAATCCTGTTTAATAATAATAATAATAATAATAATACAAGAGTTAGAAATGTTCTTTTTAACAATATGCTGCACCTGTGAGATTATATAAGGTCTTACGCATATTTTTATTTTTGGGTAAATGTTCTTGCATCAATAAATTCTATTTAAGGGGTTACACTGTTTAGGTGAACAGAATAGGACATTCAACCTGCTTATTAGGGTTATGCCACATACACACGACCGGACTTTACGGCATACTTGGTTTGGCGGACCGGAGTCCTCCGCACAATCTAATCGTGTGTAGGCTCCCGCGGACTTTTTTTTCCCAAAAGTCCCCTGGACCTAGAAATGAAACATGTTTCAAATCTTTTCGTCGTCAGTCTGCGGGACTCAGTTCCTGATGGCGCAAGGGCAGGGTGCTGAATCTCGCGCTTGCTGCAATAGGAAAAAACAATTTTACTATTGCGGCGAGCACGGGGCATGCCAGGCCCTTAGGTCTGGTATGGATTTTAAGGGTCCCCCAAAAATCCATACCAGACCCCGCTCCGAGCACGCAGCCCAGCCGGTCAGGAAAGGGGGTGGGGACGAGCGAGCGCCCCCCTCCTGAACCGTACCAGGCCGCATGCTCTCAACATGGGGGATGGGTGCTTTGGGGAAAACCCAAAACACCTTGTCCCCATGTTGATGAGGACAAGGGCCTCTTCCTGACAACCCTGGCCGTTGGTTGTTTGGGTCTGCAGGTGGGGGCTTATCAGAATCCGGGAGCCCCCTTTAATAAGGGGGGCCCCCAGATCCCGGCCCCCCACCCTATCTGAATGAGTATGGGGTACATGGTACCCCTACCCATTCACCTAGGGAAAAGTGTCAATAAAAAACACACTGCACAGGTTTTTAAAAGTAATTTATTAGACAGCTCTGGGGGTCTTCTTCTGGCTTTTGGGGTCTCTCCGGTTCTGCGCTCTCCAGGTCTTCTGCCGGGCTCCTCCACTATCTTCTGCTCTTTTGCCGCTCTTTTGCTAGCAGGGCCGGACTTCTGCCTTCTTCTCTTCTTCTCTTCTTCTCTTCTTGCGATGTTGACTCAACGCTCTCTGCGGCTGGAATGCTCTCTGAGCGCTCCGATGTGACTTATATAGCATGCCCAGAGACTGTGACGGTATAAGGGGGCATGGTCACCGCCTATATAAGTCACATCGGAGTGCTCAGAGAGCATTCCAGCCAGAGAGAGCGTCATGCCAACATTGCAAGAAGAGAAGAAGGCAGAAGTCCGGGCCCCTGCTAGCAAAAGAGCGGAAAAAGAGCAGAAGATAGCGGAGGAGCCCAGCAGAAGAACCGGAGAGACCCCCGAAGCTGGAAGAAGACCCCCGAAGCCGGAAGAAGACCCCCGGAGCTGTCTAATAAATTACTTTAAAAACCTGTGCAGTGTGGTTTTTTTTATTGACACTTTTTCCCTAGGTGAATGGGTAGGGGTACCATGTACCCCATACTCATTCACATAGGGTGGGGGGGCCAGGATCTGGGGGCCCCCTTATTAAAGGGGGCTCCCGGATTCCGATAAGTCCCCCGCCCGCAGATCCCGACAACCAACGGCCAGGGTTGTTGGGAAGAGGCCCTTGTCCTTATCACCATGGGGCAAGGTGCTTTGGGGTGGGGGGGCCACAGCACACCCCCTTCCCCAAAGCACCCATCCCCCATGTTGAGGGCATGCCGCCTGGTACGGCACAGGGAGGCGCTCGCTCATCCCCACCCCCTTTCCTGACCGGCCGAGCTGCATGCTCGGATCGGGGTCTGGTTGGGGGGACCCCCACGCCATTTTTTCAGCGTAGGGGTTCCCCTTAAAATCCATACCAGACCCAAGGGCCTGGTATGCCCCGCGACGGGGCTCACAAGGTGTCAATCTCGCCCATAAAAGCGACGAGATTGACTTCCTTTTCTAGTCCCGTCATACCTGACTCACGTTCAAAATGAACGGACTTGGCCGTGTGTGGGCAAGTCCGTTCATTCTGAAAGTCCGCCGTAACTCCGGCGAAAGTCTGTCGTGAAGAGCGGCGGACCTAGTCTGCCAGAAAGTCCGATCATGTGTAGGCAAGTCCGTCCATTCAGAAAGTCCGGCGGTAGTCCGCCGGAAGTCCAGCGGGAAGAACGTCGGACCTAGTTTCCCAGAAAGTCCAGTCGTGTGTACGCGGCATTAGAGATAACTGCCTGTTACTAAGGAGGAATTAGCCAAGTAAACATCTTCCTTCAATAAAACAATTCAATTAAAGTGGATGTAAACCCGAATTTTTTTTTTTTTTTTTTGATGTCATAATGTTGAGTATAAGATTTCCCATGATTTTTTTTTTTTTTTTTTTCTTTTTTTTTTTTATTTCTTTTTTGTCACATCAGTCGACCGTTTGAGAGGCAAAAATCAACTTTGAAGTTCATTTAAGTTCCGCTCCCTCTCGTCTTTGTCTCATCATCGTGACACTTTGCCATAAATAGAATATAATAAATCCCCGCCACCCCCTTACCCACCCCCCCTCCCCCCCCTCCCCACCACAACCCCATCTCTCCAAGGTCTAATGCATCATTTCTCCTATTATGTTATGAGACTGTCAACTCATCGGCATAGCACCACGTTTTTTTAAACCTTTTCCACTGTTCCCACTCTCCCAAGTTCACCCTACTCGTGTCCCCTACTGAGCCAGCTCCCGTCTGCATACTATATGTTTCTTCTACTGCATCTATCCACTCCCAGATTTCAGGGGTCTCCCTCCTTTGCCAGTTCTTCGGTATTATTCGCTTTGCAGCATTCAGTAGATGGGGGACTAGTGATTGCTTATATTTGTTTATGTCTCCCTCCCCCCCATGGAACAAAACCTCCCAGGGGTCATCTAACACTTCTTTTCCTGTTATTTTCCTGACCAGGGTGAGTATCATCCTCCAGAAGTTTTTTATTTTCGGTCATAGCCACCAAAGGTGTGCCATTGTACCTATCTCCTGGCAGCCTCGCCAGCAGAGCGCCGACCCTTTTTGGAATTTGCTTGTTATTTCTGGGGTTAAATAGCTTCTACTTATGCATTTATAACTCATTTCTGTCGTTCGTGTATCTATTGTTGAATTGCCAATCATTCTCAAAACTCTTTTAATTGTGTTTACATATTTTTTAGTGCCTAATTCACTCTCCCATTTACCTATATATGGGGGGATCTCCAGCTGATCCACCTTCATAAGAATTTTATAAATCCTGGAGACTAAGTTTCTTGGATCTTCTGTGTCGCAAAGCTTCTCGAAGTCCGTAAGTTTATCCCCTGCTCTAATCGGACTTGATAATTTACCTACGAAGTGACACAGCTGGAGGTACCGCCATTCATCTATCCCCCGTGCCTCTCTCCCTACTCTTAATTCTTGCAGTGTCATGATTTTACCCTCTTTAATGATGTGTCTTAATTGTGTCGCACCCCAAAATACTTCTTTTCCACCCGTTGCCTTTAACTCTAAAGGGAAAAAATTACTCTCAGTTAGTGATAATAAAGGTGAATTATATTCTCCCTTAACTTCCTTGTGTACCCCTTCCCAAATTTTAAAAACATTGCGTGTTATTACATGTGTGCTTTTGTCTAAATTTCTGGTGTGTGGAGGGTTCCAAATCATCCTACCAAGTGAAACTTTACTGAGGTTTCCCTCTATTCTTACCCACCTTTTTTCATTCTCTCTTTTTGCCCATTCAACCATTCTAGACAGAACTATGGCCTTATAATACATCTGGATGTCTGGCACTGCTAGACCACCATTTATTTTCTTTTGTTTTAGAGTTCTAAAAGAAACTCTTGGTTTTTTGTTTTTCCATATAAAACTCATTATTATTTTATTTAACTTTCTTAAATAGTATAGGGGTAGGGGAAGCGGGATCATCTGGAACAAGTATGTGACCTTAGGGAGTAGGACCATTTTAATAACGTTTATGCGACCTATCCATGAAAGGGCTTTCCCAGCATAATTTTTACAGTCAAGTCTGACTGTGTCTAGTAGGGGTAGGTAGTTCATGGTGAACATCTTCTCAGTTGAATTAGCCAGCTTAATTCCTAGATACTTTAGTTCTTTAGTCCATCTAAAACTATACATACTTTTTAATTTCTCTCTTTCTGTTTTGTTTAAGTTTATATTTAGTATCTCTGATTTTACCATGTTAATTTGAAAGTTGGAAACCTCGCCGTATTCCCTGAGGGCTTTCACTAATTTAGGCATGGTCGATTCTGGGTCTGATATGTAAAATAACACATCATCGGCGTAGGCTGCAATTTTATGTTCATCTTCGCCGATCTTAATACCTCTAATTTCTGGGTCTGCTCGGATTGTTGCCAGGAGAGGTTCCATAGTCAGAACAAAAAGTAACGGGGACAGGGGACATCCCTGTCTGGTTCCCCTTTCCATTTCAAATGGCTGGGACATCACTCCGTTTACCCCCACCGTTGCCATAGGGTGGTGGTACAAAGTTTTAACCCTCTGTATCATTCTGGGTCCAAGACCCATAGTCTCCAGTGTTTGGAACATGAACCCCCAGTCCACCCGGTCGAAGGCCTTTTCGGCATCGACCGATAGTAGAAGGCTTGGGGGCTCATTCTCCCTCGTTCTGTGCAACAGGAGCAATGTCCTCACCCCGTTGTCCTTGCCCTCTCTTTTCGGGACGAATCCCACCTGGTCGGGGTTAATCAGGGAATTCATTGATCCCTTTAGCCTCTCAGCAAGTATCTTTGCATAGAGTTTTGTGTCGGTATTAAGGAGGGAAATGGGACGATAGCTTGAGCATAATGTTTTTTCTTTTCCATCTTTCAGTATGATCGTGATGGAAGCCTTTGATGCCTCTCTGCTCATCTCATATTCCTCTCCTAGTCCATTAAAATACTGACACAATCTCGGGACCAACAATTCCTTAAACGTTTTATAGTAAGTTAGAGTAAATCCATCTGGGCCAGGACTCTTCCCCGAGGCCATTCCCTCTATTGCTTTCCTAACTTCTTCTTCAGTAATTGGAGTTTCCATTACTTCTCTTTCCGTGTCTGTAATTTTAGGCAAAACTGTCTTCATTAAGTATTTGTTGTTTCTCTCACTCTTATTATTACCCTTGGGATCTTGTTTAGGGGCTGAATATAGCTCTTGGTAGTAATTCTTAAATACCTCTGCTACTTTTCTGGAAGAGTACTCTAAGTTACCGTCTTTAGTCTGGATTTTTTCTATAAAATTTTTAGTTTTGACCTTTTGTACTACTTTTGCTAAGTATTTACTTGATTTATTAGCCCAGCGGTATCTCGCCCGTATAGTCCTAGCATGTCTTGTTCTGGCTTCATATTCCATTAATATTTTCAGCTCCGCCCTTTTAATTACTATCTGTTTGTATATCACTTGAGTGAGGTGTCCCGGTTGTCTCTTATGT
This sequence comes from Lithobates clamitans, assembly GCA_037952925.1. Classification (NCBI taxonomy): domain Eukaryota; kingdom Metazoa; phylum Chordata; class Amphibia; order Anura; family Ranidae; genus Lithobates; species Lithobates clamitans. The sequence goes on from JBBGZY010000449.1 coordinate 20,058,102, forward strand.
TTCTGTTCTAGACTTTCTAGCTCCTCTGTTAATTTTTGTATTTCCTCGAGTTTTTCCCTTTTCTGCCTTGCTCCCATCTCGATACAGACTCCTCTTATGTAGGCTTTATGAGCCTCCCATAAGGTAGACCCAGATACCTCTCCGGAATCATTTACCGTAAAGTATTCCTCTAGTTCTCTGCTAATTCTATTGAGCCCTTCTTTCCCTCTTATCAGTTCTTCGTTTAGGCGCCATTGCCCTGAAGGCCTTCCCTCTTCTCCTATTGTTATTTCCATGGACATTGGTGCGTGATCTGAATAAGTTATATTTCCTATCCAAGAGTCCACCACCTTATCAATGTCTCTATGGTCAATCAGTCCATAATCAATACGGGAGTATGACCCATGCACAGGGGAAAAAAACGAATAATCCCTTTTTCGGGGGTGCTGCACTCTCCATATATCAACCATCTGAAGGCTGTCAAGTTTTTGCTTGAACTTTCTTGCTTGTATAGTCTTTTTCCCCTGTGTCTGGGTGGTACTATCTAGGTCCAGGTCCATGCAAAAGTTAAAGTCCCCCTTTAATATTATGTGTCCTTTCCTAAACTCCGTTAATTTTTCCAGAATTTTTGTCACATACTTCCTTGAGTTTTTATTTGGGGCATAAATGTTGGCCAGTGTATATTCACTTTCATTCAGTCTGCCTCTCAGGAATAGATATCTGCCTTCTACATCCACCAAGCGCTCCTCCAGCACAAACCTAGTTCTTTTTGCCAGTCCAATAGCCACCCCCCGAGTTCTGCTTGAAATAGTATCTGCTTGGTACCAGACCGGGTACTCTCCCGAGAATAATCTCAATCTCGTTTGATGTGAGATATGCGTTTCCTGGAGGAATACCACATCTGGTCCGAGCAGTCTAAGCTCGTTGAAGATGCTCTGTCTTTTATGTGCCATGTTTAGGCCTTTGACATTGTATGTTATGCATTTTATTGTGTCAGGGCTCATTTTTCAGCCTTTGTCCACTCGTCCTTTACCTTAGGCCCTGGAGAGATGCCCCGCATTTCCATTTTTATACTTGAGATGTGGTCCCCCTTCCTATCCCTCCCCCTTACCCCCCTCCCCCCCCCAAGATCCCCTCCCCCCTCGACTACCTCCCCCCTGGTCTTGACTAACCCCTTAGGCCAGTGTGGGTCACATAACTCGTGGCCCGCCATTGGTCTCCAACTCCAGAGGAGGGACTATTGGTGAGCCAGTTCGACTATTGGTTTTCTTCTGGTTGCCAGATATGTTAAACTTCTAGCATCTCTCCGTCTATTACATTTACTATCTATTAGTTTCCCTATCTTCCACTGTCCCCCTCCCCATTCCCCCCCCGTCACCCCCTCCCCCCTACACCGCCCCCACCCCCAGTTCAATCCATCGCTCACTGGACCAGTCCATTGCTGCGGGCACCTGTAGGTCTAATTTCCTGCAAAATTCCTCTAGCTCCCCTGGAAATCTTAGCCTGGCAGTTCTGCCATCTTTACTACCCAGCAAGCAGGCAGGAAATCCCCAAGTATATTTTATGTTTTGGTTTATCATTTGTTCCAAGAGAGGCTTTAACTGGCGTTTTCTCGCGAGTGTGTCTTTGGCTAGGTCTGCAAATACTTGAATCCTTGACTCCTCAAATTGGAGTGGTGTTTGGCCTCTTAATTTTACCCATATTTTTTCTTTGTCCTCATAGAACCTAAACCTTACAATAACGTCACGACTTCTTTCTGTTCGGCTGGTATCCAGCCTTCCAATCCGGTGTACTCTCTCGATTTTTGGGAACTCTTCTCCCTCTAGTTCCAAGAGGGGGGAGAAAATAGACTCAACGGTCTTCCTCAGATCTTCACCCCTTTTTTCCGGCACTCCACGGATTCTCAGATTTTGTCTGCGACTTCTATTCTCTTGGTCCTCTAACCTGTAACATATTTTTATCTGGTTTTGTTGGGTTATCTTGATTTGTTCTTTTAGCTCAGCGATTTCTCTCTCTTGGTGGTCTACTATATCTTCTGCTCTCTCAACTCTGGCCAGTAGATTTCCAAGGTCTGTCCTCAACAAGCTTATCTCTTTTTTTATCTCTGTTTTAATTGAGGATTCTAGTTCTTTGAGCATCTCTGCGATTTCATTTTTCAGGGAGAGGTCTATGTCTTGTCTTTCTACCGCAGTTCCGGAGGTATCAGGTGCATTTTCAGTTAATGACGTCTCTCTTGATTGGACGGGGGTCTGTTCACCCTTCCCATTTTGTCCTTTTTTCTTTTTGTCCCCTATAGTAGGCATTTGGGCTCCTTGGAGGGCACTCCCCGGGCTCCCCCCCCTGGTTAAATATTGCTTGATTGTGGCATCTGTGGCACTTCCGGTGGGGTTATCCTTTGGTGTCTTTGGTGGTCCCCCTTTCCCAGTTTTGTTTGAGTTTCTACTTATCGTTATTACCCTGATTTGATGACTTATTGGGTTTTGGACAGTATGTTTTAATAATACAGGGGCTGCTTTTTTTATATCGAGCCTTCAGCCAGTTATCTGTTCTTTTGCGAGTACTCTAGTTTCTAGGTACAGGAGTCCCATCAATATTTGTTATGCCGCAGTTTGATATACCTTGTTCCTATATCTTGTACTCTGCTTCGTGTAGTTTCCCCTGATATATCATACAGGTAGCACTTAGGTGATGCTGTCAGAGTAATGCTATTATAAAAACTAGCATACTTTCACGACTGCACATCTCATCGCACAACTCCCAGGTTTCACTACTAACATTAGTGTTGCTGCTTGCACCTCTTAAAATTCGAGTCCAGGGGTACTACACCAGCACCACTGAATAAATGTGTCTGTGTGCTCCACCGTGTACCTTAGTGTATTATGCCTCCAACCCTCCTTTTCCAGTTGTCCGCTCGGAGACAGTATCCCAGTTAGTGCGATTCCAGGTCATATCTGCGCGCTTCAGCGTCACCTCGCCTGCTTATTATTGGCGCACAAAAATGCAGAGCAGAGCGAGGGATAGTTAAACAAGATGTCCTGTAGTGTACTCCCCTTAATTACAACCTGTCGCTGTTTTTCCAAAGTAACAGTATCAGTGCGGGTATTGCAGGTGTTACAAGATATTTCAAATTAATTCTGAGTATAACGCACACTATGATGGCAATAGAGAAAGTATACAGACTAAAGAGATATTTCAGAAAATTTTCCTTGGTATATGTAGCCATGCACAAAAAGTCCCTTTAACCTCTTATTTTCCATCTGCCGTATCTTGGAGATTTTTCTCCTATAATAGGTTTCAAATCCTTATCTTACCTTTGGGGAGTGGGTAGGGAATATGTATCTTACCACCTCCTGAGCATCATTACACTCTTATTCCATGGATCATGGTCCGGTGTCAGCTGTGTGGGAGATTCGGCCGGGATACACTGCCGGCTTGGTTGATTTAATATGACTGGCGTCTTCTTGCGGTTTCAACACGTCCTGCAGCCCAGTCTCAGTGAAAAGGGGGGGGGGGAGAGGACGCGAGGGGCCCCCGCTGGGAAGGAGGGGTTGTTGTCCCGGCGGTATCGCCGTCCTCGATGTGTCTCAGGTGACAGGCTCCGTGGCATGTAAGCGCGGCGCGCGGCTTCCTTCAGTTCCCCTCGCTTCTCACTACGGCCCGCCTCGTGCACCTGTCATGTCGTCGGAGAGATGCCGCTGAAGCGCTGGCTCACTGGCACACCTCCAGACCCTCCCCTTCCCTCTGACGTCTCACGTCATCCTCCCCCTCTCCAACACGGATCCACCCAGATTTCCTATCATTTGAGCCCAGTCTTGCCATACAGAGTTAATCCAGCTCTGAGCAATCCTCTTTTATTGTTCAGTGAGATAAATCTTGACAAACAGAGAAAAACTTTGTCAAATCCTCCCCCTTGCTGTGAGTGACAGGTGATTTACATATCTCGTGCACTAGCTTAAGACATGCATTGTTTTTTAATTCCCACCCCCACTCCTTTGTTCAGCAGCTCTGCAAGGATTGGCTGTTCCACACCTCAGCATGATTTGGCATGCTGAAGTCATGTGGTTACTTTCCTGTCTTTTCACTGGATGTTAGAGATCATAGCAGAAGTTCAGTGTAAGAAATATACACAGGAGAAAAAGCATATTGACAAGGGGAGTGTAGAGGTGGGCGGGGAGTCTACTGACATCACAACTCCACCCACCAAGCTCCAGACAACAGACCCACCCACAGAATATGCAGTTTTTCGGTTCTCATAACAGACAGAGGGGAGACATTTGTCAGGTAAAGATACATGCAGGAGGTATGAATATCCTTATAGATAACCCCTATGGCAGTAGTTTAGAAAGGATGACATTGGGTTTACATCCACTTTAAGTCTCCAATCATTTTGCAGACTTTAGCCTAAAATACTTTGAGTTAAGTGAAGAGAGAAAATTGTGTCCATATCTGGGTGAAACTTTCTTCATGTTCCCTATTCTGAAAGGAAAAGGAAAGAAAGGGTAGAGGAGAAAATTAAATAACAATACAAGTTTGGTTTGGAGTATCAGTGGGTGTCAGGTGCTACAAATGATATGCCACATATACGTCCGACATTTCTAAAAACATCCTTTTCATTACACAAATATTTAAAAACACCTAAAAGAAGAGGAGGGCTTGAAATGGCTTTTAAAATAATGCACAATAACAATTAATTGTAACAGTGGCTAATTCAACATATAATTCCCTCAGTACCCTGTGGTTCAGCACAATTTACATGTTGCAGTGCATAGAAATTCTTTAAGTTTATCTGAAGCTGATTCTGATCATGGGTAGGGGTAATATTCAAAGTGTTTCTCATATCAATGAATCTGCTTAGTCGAGAAATGTGGAGAGGATCACTAAAATAGTACATCAAGAAATAATGACATAACATTAACAACATATCAAAATGTTACATCACATATTCTTCCATAATAGTTATATAAAACGTACATTACAACCCCTGTTTTTAACATAAATTGTTAGACAATGCCATTTTGATTAGCTTGCAGGCTAGCTCGTACGTATACTGGGAAGTTTTTAGTTTGTGTTGTGCAATGCCCTGCCATTGGCACTTTACTTCAAAAGCTAGTTATAAATTGGGGCGGTTGCCATTTTTTTGTATAGTTTGCTTGCTGGATTTGGTGTGGGGACACATTGGATGCTTTCAGCTGCTATTGTGTTCTTGCTGGGCTTCTACTGTGTCCCTGCACTTTTAAGGAGGAAAGAGCTCCCTTCAGACATACCTGCACTTAAAGCCGGCCATATATAGATCACAATTCAGCCAGTTCAGCAGGAACCAGGTGAATTTCGATCCTTGTATGGGCAGGGTGGTTGTACAGAAGTGGATCTACCGACCAAGTTCTGTATAACCATCCTGATGGAAAATTTCTACTTGATCAATGCCACCTGCTATAGCTGGGAGTGCTGAACAGTGCATTCTCATGGTGGAGAAGTCTCCCTGCTGTCAGAATACAAAGGTTCAGCAAGTAAGATTCCCACATCTGCCTTGAATGTGTGGATGGGGGAATAAGGTAATTTTTTTCATTCAACCTGCTGGTTCAATCAAAAAAAAAAAAGAATGTACTATGGACTGCCCAATGTATGAACTGCTATATATGCTCCAAAGAGTAACCCACCTAACAGGGAGAGTGAACCTAGCGCAGGGAAAGGTTCCAGAGGAGGAAGAACAGTATAGTATAGTACTCCTGACGCGAGTTCCATCTCCTGTTGTGAGTTCTGCTGATCAGTTATCACTGTTTAAGTGGCTCAATTGTTTTGTCTGAAATGGTTAACAATACACACTGCATCCTCAACCACTGTATGTAGGAGTCTTCCCTTTGGGTTACTACTGCTTGGGTCTTCCTCTACCCCTTGGCCTACATGTTTTGAATGTAAATTGTTAGACAGTGCATTTTTTTGCCCTGTCTCTCCAGTGTGAAAGCCCGAGTGCGGTCTACTTGCAGCATGTTAAAAAAAATCCTGCAAGCATCATCTTTGGAGCAGTGAAGAAGCGGTGTATACAGTGAAATCAATGGGGCAGTGCGGCTATACCGCCAGCATATCGCTGCTGCAGCAGCGCTTTGCGGTGGTTTTAACCCTTTCTTGGCCGCTAGCGGGGGTAAAAGCGCCCTGCTAGTGATCGAATAGCACCGCAAAATTGACCGTAATAATAAAAATAGCGACGCTTTACCGCCGACGCACCAACCGCTCCAGTGTGAAAGTGGCCTTAGCTAGTTATAATTTGGGGTGGCTGACATTTTTTGTATAGTAAAGTCTGTCCTTGTGCCTTTAAGGAGGAATGGGCACCCTCCAGACATATCTGTCCTTAATATATCCACTGCTATATATGATCCAGCTTGGAAACCCTCAAATGTAGATTTAGGACCACATTTTACAGAGGAGCTAGGCAGTGCAGTTTGAAAATGTGTGCAACTAAAACCTCTGAAATTTTTTAGACAGTACCATTTTGTTTTGTTTTTTTGCAGACTAGCTGGTAAGTTTCCTGGGAAATCTTTTGTTACCCATCATCACAAGCCCCAGCAGGTGTGGTATTTACTGCACACTGTGCATGCGTACCAACACATGTGTTGTCATATCCATGCCCATCATGTTTGATATGCTTTTAATGTTATTATTATTTCTTCAAGGTATATATTAGGAATGTGGTGTGGTCGCAACTTGCTAGTTTCTGGTAAATAAAAAATCAGAGGGGATGAAAAAGTGTGCCAACCCTTTTATTGCCAAGCATTAAAAATGCCAACATAAAAACTAGAACATGCTATAGGGAAAGTATAGTATCACAATCCCAAAGATGTAGAAATCATAAAAGTTAAGGAAGTTCACACAAAAGAGTGTGCAAAATAATATAAATAATGGCCTAAGAAACTACTGTACTAATGTACATTTATAGCCAAAGATTTTTTTTTTTTTTTGATAGAGTGTGAAAGTGTCATTATGCTTGTCAATTATATTGTTTTTGTGTGTGTATCAGCATTTATGTCAGTTGGAGCGTTTTCTCCAACCTCTTACAAAGCAATGGGACTAACTTGCTTAGACAGATGTTACCAAAAGAGGTGCCCCCATTAGAACATTTCCCCTTGCCTCTTGTTTTGGTGGGCGTTCTAAAATTGTGGATTACGGTTATCAAAATGACGATTAGAATCTACGTAACTCAGATACAGACAACAATAAATACTTGACAGGGGTTTTAACCCATCTCTACTCTATCCAAAACAAACACCTGGACTATACATACACTATCAGTTGACTTTTATGCTGAAGTGCATGCAGATTCTTATTGCCAATGGCAGGATGGGAGCAACACCGCTGGAAGCCAAATCCGCTAATGATCACCCCCAACAGGTGCTGGCCTGGCTCGCCAACACAGTAATCCAGGAGAAAGAAGAAAGTGGCCGCACTTGACAACAGGATAATTATGATTGTTTTATCACCAAACTGACAGAATAAATAGCACAGGCACACAGGAACGTTGATGCGTTTCACACAGCGAAGTGCTTGATCACAACAAGGAGGCAGAGGTCTGTTCACTGGTTAAAAGGGTGAAAACTCAGCCAGGGCTGAATGGCAGTATGGGTGCAACATAAAAATTTGCTTTGAAAACTGCAACAACGTGACAGATGAGATTGCAAAGAAGGATAATGTAGGTTGTGTTAGTTGATCCTGTCTTGGTGAAGTTGGCCAACTGGGCCCACAAGAATTCAGGGCATTTGGGGCAGAAAACTATATATGAATGGGTGCAGCAGAGAGGATTACCTACAACCATGGACATGATAAAGGCTGTGAAAGGGAATAGTGCAGTGTGTAGAAAAGTGTATCAGTGGTCATTGCCAAATTCCATCAACAAGGACAATTAAAGCAGTAATAAACTGCACTTTTTTTTTTAAACCCTGCAAGGTAAAGGCATAATGTGCTAGTTTGCATTGCATACTAGCATGTTATGAATTACTTACCTTAGAACAAAGCCTTCCAGCGGTGCAATGTTACCGCTGACAGGGCTCCCATCTTCACCCAGTCTTCCTTCTGGGTTAGCGTCCTCCCAATTGGCTGCCATGATCGTGCCACGTCCCTCATGGGCCGCAACACAGAGCTCTGAACAGATGTCACGGGTATACCATCCCTTCAGAGCGCTTGCGCCAGTGACATCACTGGCTACATGCAGTTGAAATATCTCTTGAATCGTGCACATTTAGGAGATATTCACTGTACCTACAGGGAAGCCTTATTATAGGCTTCCCTGTAGGTACAAGAAAAAAAAGGGTTTACTCCCACTTCAAGAGGGATGTGTCCTGAAATGTGTGTAACTGAAATGTCTGTGAAGGACCAAGTAAGTGCGGCTTGTGGTCAAAATAATAATTAAAAAAAAATAATTACACTAATGTGTATGGTGTTGTCAGTGCTGGCTCCAGATTTCCTTCATAAACAAATGAAACATATTTTCTCTTGAGACTTCAGTAGTGTGTTTGTTGAGGAAATTGTCCAGTTTGCAGCCTTTGTCAAGCTGTTAATGTCTCACTCCATCTGTTTTATTACATGATGAAGGACTTGCTGATAACTTTCCAGGTGTTAATGTAGCTCTTAGTATATATTTGAGCATGATGTGGTGTTCATGAGAAAGGTTGTTCAGCAAATTGGCACAGATAAAGAATTTTCTGAGAACAGCGATCACCCATGAAAGACTAAGGGGGTTATTTAAGAAAGGCAAATACACTTTGCACTACAAGTGTAAAGTGCACTTGAAATTGTACTGAAAGTGCACTTGGAAGTGCAGTCGCTGTAGGTCTGAGTGGGACATGCAAGGAAAATAAAAAACAGCATTTTAGCTTGCACATGATTGAATAATAAAATCGGCAGAGCTTCCTCTCATTTCAGATCTACCCCTCAGATTTACAGCGACTGCACTTCCAAGTGCACTTTCAGTGCAATTTCAAGTGCACTTTGCACTTGTAGCTTGCACTTGTAGTGCAAAGTGGATTTGCCTTTGGTAAATAACCCCCATTGTGTTCAGCATAGTCTTATGATCCTGACTTTCAGGGAACAGACAGTTTCTAGAAATTCAGTATTGGATTCTAGCATCTGATCTTCTAAATCCCCTTAATCCTGAGGTCAAAGAAAAATCCTCAAGAGAGCAGAAACAGCTTTATTCAGCATTTGACAGCTCTGTTTCTGCAGCACTGAACTGTATTTGACCTGAACATTACCTTTTTAAAAGTATTTGATTTTGTAATTGTTTTAAATGAATCTATTTGTGAGAAAAGCAGACATTTAAATTGTATTAGATTGCAACTTTTATTAGACACTTAAAGCGGTAGTATACCGCTGTGTTATTTTTTGCAACCTGCAAGGCAATGTCATAATGTGCTAGTGTGCATCGCACACTAGCACATTATGTGAGACCAGGGGCATAACTAGAAATCACAGGGCCCCATAGCAAAATGTTGTATACCCCCCCTGCAAATAGCCCCCCCCCACAAAAAAAAAAAATGAACTAATGTCATTGAACAACAGATTACCACACTCATGTAACACAGTACCCAGGCGACAGCTTATATTAATTTCGAACAACAAAGTATGCAGTATACTGTATGCAGCCCCTGAAGGACACAAATGCATACCCCCATCAGTACAGACACCCCCTACCTCAGTGCAGACCCCCCAGCAGTACCGACACCCCCTTAGTACAGACACCTCCCTAGTGCAGAAACCCCAGCATTACAGACCCCCCCTCAGTGCAGACCACCCCCCCAGTGCAGACCCCCCAGCATTACAGACCCCCCTTAGTGTACACACCCCCCTCAGTGCAGATCTCCCCCAGCAGTGCAGACCCCCCCTCAGTGCAGACTCCCCTCAGTAGTACAGACCCCCCCAGCAGTGCAGACACCCCCTTAGTACAGACACCCCCCTAGTGCAAACCCTCCCCAGCATTACAGACCCCACCTCAGTGCAGACCCCCTAGCAATACAGACATCCCCTCCTCAGTGCAGACCCCCCTCAGTACAGACACCCCCATCAGTACAGACCCCCCCACCCAGGTGCAGAACCCCCCATCAGTACAGACACCCCCCAGCAGTACAGACACCCCCTATTACAAACCCCCCTCAGTGCAGACACCCCCCTCAGTGCAGGACCCCCTCAGCAGTACAGACCCCCCCAGTGCAGACCACCCCCCCAGTGCAGACCTCCTCAGCATTACAGACCCCCCTCAGTGCAGACACTCCCCTCAGTGCAGACCCCCCTCAGTAGTACAGACCCTCCCAGCAGTGCAGACACCCCCCTAGTGCAGACCCCCCAGCATTACAGACCCCACCTCAGTGCAGACCCCCCCAGCAGTACAGACACCCCCCTCAGTGCAGACCCTCGTCAGTTCAAACACCCCCTATCAGTACAGACACCCACCTCAGTGCATGACCCCCCCAGCAGTGCAGACCACCCAGTGCAGACACCCCCAGTGCAGACCACTCCCCTCAGTACAGACATCCCCCAGTGCAGACCTCACCAGCATTACAGACCCCCCTCAGTGCAGACACCCCCCTCAGTGCAGACCCCCCTCAGTAGTACAGACCCCCCAGCAGTGCAGACACCCCCCTAGTACAGCCACCCCCAGCATTACAGACCCCACCTTGGTGTAGACCCCCCAGCAGTACAGACACCGCCATCAGTACAGACCCCCACCCAAGTGCAGACCCCCCATCAGTACAGACACCCCCCAGCAGTACACCCCCCCTCAGTGCAGACCCCCATCAGTACAGACACCGCCATCAGTACAGACCCCCACCCAACTGCAGACCCCCCCCATCACAGACCTCCCCTCAGTGCAGACCCCCCTAGTGCAGACCCCCCTCAGTAGTGCAGACCCCCCTCAGTGCAGACCCCCCTCAGTAGTGCAGACCCCCCTCAGTAGTGCAGACCCCCCTCAGTGCAGACCCCCCTCAGTAGTGCAGACCCCCCCTCAGTAGTGCAGACCCCCCATCAGTGCAGACCCCCCTCAGTAGTGCAGACCCCTCTCAGTGCAGACCACCCCTCAGTAGTGCAGACCCCCCCTCAGTGCAGACCCCCTTCAGTAGTGCAGACCCCCTCAGTAGTGCAGACCCCCCTCAGTAGTGCAGACCCCCCTTAGTGCCGACCCCCTCAGTGCAGACCCCCCTCAGTTGTACAGATCCCCCCTCAGTGCAGACCCCCTCAATGCAGACCCCCCAGTAGTGCAGACCCCCCCTCAGTAGTGGGGAACTGGTCAGGACTCTTAATGCAGTTCTGGATGCAGGTATTGGGATACCCTAAAACAAGGGGATAAGCAGGAGATGAGATCAAGTAGAAGCTGATTGTCTCCTTATGAAATTCCTCAATGGTCAGGGTAATCAGTACAGTGCACAACGTCACCAGGCCCACGGACAAGGGAGAGTTATCAGCGGCTAAGACTGAGAAGGGTCTGTGCACCTTAGTCACTGGATTTTTGAGGGTAGGGATTGATGTGAGTGTGCGATGTTCAGGGTTAGGGACAAGGGTCAGGGTTGTAGACCCACACTCACTCAGGTTGAACTGGATGGACTGGTGTCTTTATTCAACCTTACTAACTATGTAACTATGTAACTATGGATTCTGTAGACGGTGTGCTAGGTCCCTATCAATGAAATTGCTAGCAGCACCAGAATCTATGAAAGCTGAGAGGTGATGAGAAAACTTGGCAGAACTAAGGCTGTGTACACACGAGCTGACTTTTCGGCAACAAAAGTCCGACGGCCATTTGACGGACTTCCAACGGACTTTTGAACGAACGGACTTGCCTATACACGATCACACCTAAGTCTGACGGATTCATACGTGATGACATATGACCGGACTAAAATAATGAAGTTACTAGCTAGTAGCCAATAGCTGCCCTAGTGTCGGTTTTCGTCCGTCAGACTAGCATAGAGACGAGTGGATTTTGCGACCAGATTCAAGTTCGGTCATGTGTTAGAATAGCCCAGTCAAAGTCCAGACACTGTTCACAGCCGCTCTCCATCCAATCGGAAAGAGTTTGAGCTATTTTACAGAAGATTGGGCAAAAAATGTCACTCTCTAGATGTGCAAAGCTGGTAGAAACATCCCCAAAAAGACCTGCAGCTGTAATTGCAGTGAAAGGTGGTTCTACAAAGTATTGACCAGGGGGGACTGAAAAAAAATACACGCCACACTTTTCACATATTTATTTGTAAAAAATGTTGAAAACCATTTATCATTTTCCTTCCACTTCACAATTATGTGCCACTTTGTGTAGGTCTATTACATAAAATCCCAATAAAATACATGTACCCTTTTGGTTGTAACATGACAAAATGTGGAAAATTTCAAAGGGTTATGAATACTTTTTCAAGGCACTGCAGAAATGAAATTATGTTACAGTGAAAAAAGTGAACTTGAATGAACCGCATTATCTAAAAAATATATAAGCGAGGGCCCATTCATACAGGTGGACCGATCGGGGCCTCCTGTCCATTTTCCAGGCGAATCCAATCAGACCCTCCAGTCTCTTTATAGAACGGCAGGTGTCAACACCTGATCCAGTCCTATCCACTGAATACAGACGGATGGGGATCCCACCCGTCTGGCGGATTAGATCAGATGGAAGTTGGGTAAAAACAGACAGGCGGTCCGTTTATGCCCATAGAGGAGAGTGGGCTGTGTCTGTGTCTGCTCTGCATAAGTGGAGCAGACACGGACCAACAGCTCAGCGTGGAATGATTAGTGGACAGATTCCCCGCTTAGCAGGCAGACTTCAGCAGAGCCTGTCCCGTGTGTATTATTATTATTATTCAGGATTTATATAGCGCCAACAGTTTACACAGCGCTTTACAATATAAAAGGGAGACAATACAGTTATAATACAATACAATAGGATTAAGAGGGCCCTGCTCAGAAGAGCTTACAATCTAATAGGGTGGGGCAGGTGGTACAAAAGCTTGTAACTGTGGGGAATGAGCTGGTGGAAGTGGTAGGAGATTAGTTGGAGACGTGCTAGGCTTTCCTGAAGAGATGAGTTTTCAGGGATTACCTGAAGGTAGCAAGGAGTAGGGGATAGCCAGATAGATGGAGGTAGCGAGTTCCAGAGGATGGGAGAGGCTCTGGAGAAATCCTGGAGACGAGCATGGGAGGAGGAGATGAGAGAGCTTGAAAGCAGGAGGTCTTGAGAAGAGCGGAGTGGTCGATTTGGGTGATATTTGGATACAAGATTAGTGATGTAGCTTGGGGCAGAGTTGTGAATGGCTTTGTATGTTGTGGTTAGAATTTTGAATTTAATTCGCTGGGTGATTGGGAGCCAGTGTAGGGATTGAAGTAGAGGGTTGGCAGACACTAAGCGGTTGGTAAGGTGGATAAGTCTGGCAGCAGTATTCATGATAGACTGAAGAGGGGATAGCCTATGGAGAGGTAAGTCAATGAGAAGGGAGTTGCAATAGTCAAGGCGAGGGATAACAAGGGAGTGAATGAGGAGCTTGGTGGTTTCATTTGTTAAAAAAGGGCGAATTTTAGAGATGTTACGGAGGTGAATTCTACAAACTTTTGACAGCGATTGGATTTGAGGCTGAAATGACAAGTCAGAGTCTAGGATTACACCTAGTACCCTGGCGTGAGAGGAGGGACTGATGGTTGCATTGTTGATTTTGATGGAAAAGTCATGGAGGGGGGCACGGGCGGGGGGAATATTAATAGCTCAGTTTTAGAGAGATTTATAGTTTAAGGAAGTGGTGCGACATCCATGCTGATATGTCAGTTAGTAAGTTAGTAATGCGAGAGGAGACTGAGGGAGTGAGGTGAGGAGTAGACAGATAGATTTGGGTGTCATCAGCGTATAAGTGGTATTGGAAGCCGTGGGCAGTTATTAAGTGACCAAGGGAGGAGGTGTAGATAGAAAAGAGAAGGGGTCCAAGAACCGAGCCTTGGGGGACCCCCACAGAAAGGGGCAATGGAGAGGAGGAGACAGAGTTGTAGGTGACACTGAAGGAGCGCTGTGATAAATAGCCAGAGAACCAGGATAGAGCAGAATCTCGGAGGCCAAGGGAATGTAGTTTATTGAGAAGGAGCGGGTGGTCAACAGTATCAAAGGCCGCAGAGAGGTCAAGTAGTAGGAGTATGGAGTACTGGCTGTTGGTTTTAGCAGTTAGTAAATCGTTAGTGAGTTTTAGTAAGGTAGTTTCCGTGGAGTGCTGCGAGCGAAAGCCAGACTGTAAGGGGTCAAGAAGGTTATTTTCATTGAGGTAGGAGCTAAGACGGTTGTAGACTAAGCGTTCTAGAAGTTTAGAGGTGAATGGGGGTAATGAGATGGGTCTTAAGTTGTTCAGGTCGGTAGGGTCCAGTGAGGGCTTTTTAAGAATGGGAGTGATCTGCGCATGTTTTAGAGGGGAGGGGAAAATGCCACTAGAGAGGGAGAGATTGAAGATGTGGGTGAGGGAGCATAGGATAGAAGAAGAGGGTGACCGTAGTAGTTGTGAGGGAACAGGATCCAAGGGACAATTGGTTAGGTGGGCATCCGAGAAAATTTTTGTAACCTCTTCCGTAGTAGCCAATTCAAAAGAGGAGAGTGTTGAATGTGCTGCTATGCAAGGTATGATGGGTGGGGAAGACGTAAGCACAGTGGAGATGTCCTCACGAATTTCATCGATCTTGTCTTTGAAGTGATTGGCAATCTCTTGGGCAGTGAGTGAGTTAGTGGGTAGAGGGGGTGGTGGACGAAGCAGAGAGTTAAAGGTTGAGAAGAGCCGACGGGGACTGGATGACAAGGAATTAATAAGAGAGACAAAGTAGGCTTGTTTGGCAGCATGGAGGCATGAATTGTATTTTAGAAGGGCAGATTTATATAGGGTGAAGTCTTGCAGGAATTTGGTTTTACGCAACAGTCGTTCAAGAGCACGGCAATGTCTCTTGAGATTTCTAGTGTTGTCATTTTGCCAGGGTTGTAACGGTCGGGGCCTGATTCTGCGTGTGGTTAGAGGAGCAAGTGCATCTAGTGATGATGAGAGTGAACTGTTGTAGACAGAAGTGGCCAGGTCAGGACAGGACAGGGGAGAGATTATGTCATATAGGTGGTCAGTAGCAGAATAGAGAAGAGAAGGGTTAAAGTGGCGAAGGTTTCTACAAGTAATTGTTTGCTGCCTGGAGGGATGGGTGGTTGGAGGCAAGGATACAGTGAAAGTAATGAGGTTGTAATCAGATAGAGGAAAGGGGGTGTTGGTGAGGTTGCCAGGGTTGCAGAGATGGGAGAATACAAGGTCAAGGGTATTACCATTGGAGTGAGTGAAAGTATGTGTCCATTGTGTTAGGTCAAAAGATGAGGTTAAGTCGAGAAGTTTAGCTGTAGTTGGGCTGTTAACATAGACAGGAATGTTAAAGTCACCAAGAATAATGGTGGGTATTTCAGAGGAGAGAAAGTAGGGTAGCCAGGCAGCAAAGTCATCAGGAAAGCGCAATACCGGTCCTGGAGGCCTATAAATTGCTGCAATCCTCAGAGAAATGGGAGAGAACAGACGAATACAGTGCATCTCGAAAGAAGAGAGGGATAGGGAGGGAGGGACAGGAAGGACTTGGAAGGTGCTTTGTGGGGACAGAAGGAAGCCAACTCCACCTCCTTTCTGTTTGTTGGGTCTGGAGGAGTGAGTCCAATGGAGACCACCATGGGAGAGGGCAGCAGAAGCTGAGTCAAAATTTTGAAGCCAGGTTTCTGTTATGGCGAGTATGTTCAAGCCATGAGAGATGAAGAGGTCATGTACAGATGTTAGCTTGTTACAGATGGAGCGGGTGTTCGAAAGGGCACATGAGATTGGTGGGCTGCTTTGAGGAAGCAGGGGATAGAAATTAAACTGAGTGGATTGTGGTGGTTGCCAGAGGGGGAGGGGTATTGGATATGTGGCTTGCATTTGGAAAATGGCGGACCAGGATTAGGAGAAATGTCATCTGAGACTAGGAGAAGGAGGAGGGTGAGGAAGGCAAGGTGGGAGTGGGATGTGCATGAGCGCACGTGTCTAGTGGCCCTGGTGTTTATGTCAGCATGTGGGTGCAGCAACTACAGGAGATGATGGGTGCCATAGTAGGGAGAGGGTAGGAGTGAGGGTGATATGTGCATGCTGCAGGGAAGAGAGGAGGGGTAGAGTAAAGATAATTTGAGGATAGAAGACACCAATGTGAGAAGGAAGAGAATAAGGAGCATGTTAGTGGATAGAGAGTGGGAAACTAACCTAATATAAAATAAATGTCAAAGCTGGTTTGCTTGTCTTCTTGCAGAGTGGAGCAGAGTTCCTGTTGTTCATGCAGCTTTAGTTATCCTGCTTTCGTTAAACTGCGTCGGTGAAACTGCGCATCACTCGTGACAGAGCCATGATGTCTGCGCCTTGCCCCTGTCTGCGCCACCCCAAAAGCTGCCATAAATTTATAGAGGGACTAAGCTGGGATGCATTTCTCAGTTGGTCATTATTGGGTCTGATGTGAGACACCTGAATATGGGGAAGGGATGGCCAGGGCCAGACCAGCTACAGACACAGGCTAGGGTCATAAAGCTAATTACCTCTCTTGATCACTCAAGTCACATGGAGTTGAGAATCAATCACCAGTAATATTGCTATTGCAGTGTGTTTGTTATAGAGCTAGCAGAAATATGGAAGTTTAAAGATATGGCAGCAGGAGTCAATTACCAAAAATATTAACAGCAGACTCAGCAAAGTCAGTTTAGTAGGGATGTACAGTTGGATAGGAGATAGGAGACAATTACCTGTAAAAGAGCAGAGAAGACATGCTCAGAATTGATAACTGCGTCGGTGAAACTGCACATCACTCGTGACAGAGCCACTCAGGACAGAGCCATGATGTCTGCGCCTTGCCCCTGTCTGCGCCACCCCATAAGCTGCCATAAATTTATAGAGAGACTAAGCTGGGATGCATTTCTCTATTGGGTCTGTAAAGCCGCGTACACACGGTCGGACTTTTCAGCTACAAAAGTCCAACGGACGCTGACGGACTAAAGCTGGCTGGTAATCCGATCGTGTGTGGGCTTCTCCGGACTTTCAACGTACTTTTTTAGCCTCAAATCTGACGTACTTTAGATTTGAAACATGCTTCAAATCTTTACGTCGTAACTACGACGGACCCCGAAATCCGCTCGTCTGTGTGCTAGTCCGACGGACAAAAAGCCACGCTAGGGCAGCTATTGGCTACTGGCTATCAACTTCCTTATTTTAGTCCGGTGTACGTCATCACGTACGAATCCGTCGGACTTTTGTGTGGTCGTGTGTAGGCAAGTCCGTTCGTTAGAAAGTCTGCAACAAGTCCGCGGCAAGTCCGCCGCAAGTCCGCCGAAAGTCTGTCGGACCGGCTGTCGGACTTTTGTAGATGAAAAGTCCGACCGTGTGTACGCGGCATAAGGGGCCTTAGGTTCCAAAGAAGACATTTGTCTGATCTTTTTTCTCAATTTTATTGAATGTAAGAATACACATTGCACATGTAATTGGAACTGGCAAGCCATACATCACAGTTATTCATTAAGCTACAATGATTACAAAAAAGTCTTTATTCCTGAACTTAGCATCTGCAAAATCTTTATCTAACTCATCGAACTGTATCATCTTGAGGACACTGCTCCCGATAGTAGGCACAGATCACAAAGTTCCTCTGATTGTAAGCATGCAGATAAATTAGGCGAATTAAGGCGAGTTAAGTTTTTAACCCCAATTTTTTTTCAAATCCAGTTAGTTCAAAAGAAGCATTAAGTTCGATTCACCAAGATAGATAGATTTTAATAACAGCACTACTTATTATATTTCATGATAATTTTCTGCTGTTTTATTCAAAATGTTTTATTCACAAACATAAATGTCACTAAGATGTGTAATTTGTTAATTTCTCATAAATATTTATTTTATCTCATAAGGAGTTATTTTATTACCCCATCAAATGGCTTGTTTTCCTGCTCTCCTGCATAACCTCCTCCAGTTATTACTACGCTGAAGTTGGTGTTATTTTAGGGCTTAAAACCTGTGTATTGATTTTGACATTGATTTTTTCAGAAGGGCTGATAAAATAACATTGACGGTGTTATAATAATGCTAGTAGTGGTAAGGTACCACTACATAAAAATGAAAAAATGAAGTGCATTATGCATCTTTATGACTTGAGATTTAAGAAAAATCGAGATAAGGCATGGTATAAAGGAAATAACCAAACAAAAAGGTATCAAAGGCATGCAAGGGATTATGTGGAGCTCCTTTGACAACCAATATAGTGAGCACATAAAGAAACATGGTTTAGGTGGATTTATTTGCTTATCACTGTATGCAAAATTCTGCCTCCAGCAACTCAACCCAGTCTGCTGAGAATCAGGGTATAAATTAATCAATTTGCTATTTTTTTATATGCTGAGTAATGACCCATACTTGTTAAAACATTATATATTTATAAATTAAAAATTACAGGAATAAAACATTGTTACTTGTAAAGGTAATGGAGGAAGGAAGTAGCTGTAGAACAGAGCTGACAACATAGGCAATCTGGAAGAACAGAGAGGTAGGATCTATATAGATAAAAACCAAGGGGTTCACTTTCCACAATGGGCGATTCGATGGTACAGTAACATCCAGCCGTACCCAAAATGGAGAGTGATCGGATAATATGAGTGGCTCATAGGCCGAGTCCACCACCCGCTGCATAAGTGCCTCATTCCCTAAACCTAAGTCAATACGGGAGAGTCCGTCATGTGTTGCAGAGTAGCATGAATAACATCTGTCCTTTTCGTGCCTCTCTCGCCAGACATCATGAAGTCCCAGTTCCAAAAGTAATGAAGCGAAAGCCGTCTTACCAGCTATCTGTCTCACTACTCTGGGTGTCAAGGACATTCTATCCTGGGAATTATCCAGGGTATTATTATAATCTCCCAGTGCTAATACCAGAACGTCCGGATATAGGGCCATAAATTGCGCTAAACTTCTAAGTGGGGTTATTGAAAACGGTGGGGGGATATAGATTGAGGTGATAATACATACTAGTCCATTAAGTTTGCAAAACAAGAAAATACATTTTCCTTCCTTGTCCACCCTCTGTTGAATACACTCAAAGGAGACATCAGTGGAAACTATTACACTAACTCCCCTCGAATATGAAGTGTGCATTGAATGAAACTGTATTGAATATTTCCGTGAGTACAGAAGGTGGACAGAGTCAGGGCACATATGTGTTTCTTGCAGGCAGATTATCTGGGGTTTCATTTTATCAAAATATTTAAACATTGCATTTCTTTTGTCCTTATCCCCCAATCCCCTCACGTTCCATGTCATTAATGCTATACCCCTTCTCTTCACATTAACCATTGAGAGGAACAAACCAGGAAATGTGCTAAATAAAACCAAAAATAAAGAGTAGGTCAAGACACATTTGCCCTTCTGGGTGTCACCTGTCCCCAAAGACCTGCCAGCATAGGGTACATATCTATATAAATTCCCCATTTTTTCCCCTCTATCGGCGGTGGAGCATAAAAAACATGTATAACAAAACTTGTGTTTGTGATGTACCTCCCCCTCCCAACCTCCCCCTTCTCCACCCCCCACCCCCCCTCCACCCACCCTCCAGCCCCCCTACCTCCCCCCCTCCCTCTTAGCCCAGCTGGGCCTACCCAAGGGGCTTTATCTTTAACCTCCACACTACACTCATTCCCTATATTCTCCCCTTTCCCATACATCTTTCCCCCTTACTCCAAGGGTCCCAAACCACCCCCCTCCCCCCCTCTCCGACAAACCTTTTAGTGCTATTCCTGTGCATTAATCCTTGTGTCTACTATTTTAAATAGATATATCAAACCAGCCCCATTTTAATCTAATTAGTGTATGCTTTTCTTTCTTCATTTCTCTTCCCCCTTTCTCTCCTTAGTGCTTCAATTCGTGTTTTAATTATTGTTTTCCCCTCTTTCTTCCTCTCCCTCCCCTCTACACTAGTGCTTTAAAAATTAAATTTATATAAAACAAGCAGCAAGCTCTGTATGGGGAAACAGAGAAACAGACAAAATGAGCAAAGTAAACCAAAAAAAAAAACAAAAAAAACAAAAAAACAAAAAAAACAAAACACAGCAAAAAGGAGATCTAATTAGTCTCTAGTTTCTTGTCCCGCAGTATTCCGTGGTGTTTCCCTATTGTCCTCCAGCCACCTTTCAATGCTCAATGGGGAATCAAAGAAATGTATACCATTCGTTGTAGATAGCCTCATGCGGGCGGGGTACAACAATGCATACTCCATCTTATTATGCTGTAGCATACGTTTAATCGGCTTAAAGGCCGCTCGCCGCTTTTGAAGATTTGCGGAAAAGTCCTGATAAAATGACATTTTAGTCCCTCTATAGAGTATTTCTCCCCTTTCTCTAGCCTTCCGGAGCAGTGTCACTTTGTCTCTATAGTTAAACATTTTTATGAGTAAGGGTCTTGGATACTCGCTTCCCTGCCGGGGTTTAAAGGGGACTCGATGAACACGCTCAATGCCAAAAAAAAGGGGAAAAAGATGCAGCCCCACATGTCTCCTTAAACTACCCCTCCAGGAATTCTATAGGATCGGCTCCCTCGCTCTATTCAGGCATGCCTATTACTCTTACATTACATCTGCGATTCCGATTTTCTAGTTCATCTATTTTGGCAGCCTGATTGTCCATTTGTTTCTTCATCCCAGTTATGTCTTGTCTAAGCGGGAATAGTGCGTCTTCAACTGTGCTTAATCTTTCCTCGAAGGCTGTTGTTCATTCCACCGTCTTTTAACCTGCCTCCCACCACTGCTAATTCCTCTTTAATGCCTTTAAACTTGGTATCCAGTCCAGTAATCGATTCCTTACATGCATTTATAGCATCTAAAAGGTCCCTCATTGTGGGCTCTCCCTCTCCTCTTTTAGGGTCCCCCTCCATATTTGCCTCGGCTGTGTTGGAAGGATTTATTGTCGTAGTTTCAACAATTGTAATGTTAGATTTTCCTGCCCCTTGCTCTTTTGTACCCGCTGTTTTTGTACTCAGTGCTACTGCCGGGTTCGCCGATGCCAATACCTGGCCACTGCCTTGACTTTTCCTGGCCACCGAGGTTCCTATTTGACCTGGTTGTTGTGACTTTGCTGGTGAAAGGGAGGTTCGAGCAAATCGCTCAAGCTTTGTTGCTGCCGCTGCTGCGGCCTTTGCTTGGTTTGCCTGGCTCTTTATTGAGTGTGTAACCTGGGCTCCTTGTTGTGGCTGGTGCTGATTTGCTTTTTCCTCTGCTCCCCGCTTCCCGGGCATAATAAAAAAAAAAAATTCTTTCTCTTTTTTTTCCCCCCGGTCTGTTGGTACAAAAAAGGGGGACAGGGTACAAAGAGAGCAAATCTTTCACCTGTCATCCAATGCTGCAAAACCAGTTTGCAGAAGTTAATCCTCCAAATCTCAGTTTCTCTATAATGTTTATATTGCAATGGACTGTCCCATCAAGCAGCTCCCTGCCAACCTCTCACCCTGCTTCTTAGGACTGTTTCATTGCTTGGTGAGAAAATTAAAAAAATAAATGCATCTCCTTTAGTGCATCAACAATATGACAACCAGCGTTTTCATAGTAGCCTCACGCTAGCGATTTGAAGAGTTAAAAAAAAAAAAAAAAAAAAACAGTAAGAGAAGGGGAACGGCTTTCACCTATATACTGCATTCATAAGTTCATCATAGGTTCATCCTCAATACTGTTTTTTGTTTAGGGTAAATGGCAAATGTAGCTCACACAGCATGCCAGTAGTTCCACACAGCCAGCATATAAGTATATCGTACAATTCAAATTGCATCTATAGATAAGGTGATCTTCAAAGGTAAAATTCTGCTGATTCTACTGCTATTACGATTGTCCCATAAACCACTTCCCTTTCAGTCTCCCACACTGATTTGGGAGCTGACTTAGTGTTTTAAGCTCAGGATCCTTAATATTAGCAGTTTCTCCTTTAGTATATCAATATTTCAGTGTAGCCAACTTTTACCTAGTAAGCTCAGTTCAGGCTAGCAGTTTGAAGGTAAAGTCAGATATGGCAGGGAGAGAGAGAAAAGGAAGGGCTTTCACCTGCATCCAGCGTCCACACATTCATCCTCAGAGTCAAGGTTCACAGCTTTACACACACCGCCACTGCTGGAGCTGGTTTCTTCATTAGCTGTTGACAAGCAAGGGAGGGCCTCTCACACTGCCACTGTGAACCCATCCAAAAAGCATGCACTAACGCCAGGTTTGTCCAGAAAAATGGCTCACATGAAAGCTACCCCTGTTTCCCCGAAAATAAGACCTAGCGTGATTGTCGGTGATGGCTGCAATATAAGCCTTACCCCCCATATTAGCTCTAGTGTAGGTCTTATTTCCAGGGTAGGGCTTATTTTTGGGGAACTAGATATATAGAATAATTCTGCGCTACCCTAAAAAGAGAGACACAGAAGCAGCCAACACGACCAACAAAGTGTAAAATAGCAAAACAACAAAAAAAGTGTGGCGCTGAACAATGTCATATACAACTGTAAACAAGTCAATAGGCAGTAAGAAGGATCAATTGTATCTGCTTTGAGCATGTAGTCCTCATGTGAACATTAAAGATACATAGTCTGTATGGCAATATGTTAAAACAGAATATTGAAGAATTATATAGACATCTCGACTAAAAATCCCCTCACTACCACCAAGAGTTGAAGAGGCTTACCAGATGAGGTGGACCCAATGGGGCATACGCCGGATTGGGTCGGACAAGGCTTAGGTGGTGAGTGGCTGTGTATACTCCGAGAAGGATGCGGTCTCGCTGGTTTGTTATATTCATCCAGATAATACCAGGAACTTGAGAGGTGTACGCAATCTCCCGGATGTGGGAGGTCATGTAGATCTTAAGGAAGTGGTGGGGTGTTCCGTAAGCAAACCCCTCAAAGCAACATTCCGCGGACCAGAAATTGATGTGGAAGGATAGGGAAAGAAAAGAAGGGCCACATAGTGTAAATCCAAAAAACAAAAAGTATTTATTTGAAGTAAAATAGATGTACACTCACATGTAGATCCAAAACTTAAAACAGCGCTGTTTGAGAAAAAGTGGCGACAATGGGGTCCTACCCGACGCGTTTCATCCTCAAAGACATCGTCTGGGGGGTTTCCCCCACTGTAGCCACCCCGATATATATAGGAAATATGCCTTCCATCATGGGAAACAGCTCCACGTATGAAAAATGATCACTTCCGGTTTCGGCCAAAATGGCCGACCGGCGTGCGTTCCAGGCGTGCGTGCCATGCCTCTCTTCCATAGTATATACTGCACCGGAAGTGTAAGAACGATGTATGGCAAAAATGCCAATCAAAATAAAAAATCCATGGATGGATGATGTGTATCGAACTGATACCGAACTAAGTGGTGTGCCCGCAGTGAAAAATAGGGTACAGTGATGTGACGCAGTAGCTCCGATGTGTGGGCGTGACAGCTCAGGATAGTGACGCTGCGATATTCAATATTCTGTTTTAACATATTGCCATACAGACTATGTATCTTTAATGTTCACATGAGGACTACATGCTCAATTGATCCTTCTTACTGCCTATTGACTTGTTTACAGTTGTATATGACATTGTTCAGCGCCACACTTTTTTGTTGTTTTTCTTATTTTTGGGGAAACAGGGTAGGGCTTATTTGGGGGGTAGGGCTTACATTGCAGCCATCACCGACAATCACGCTAGGTCTTATTTTCGGGGAAACAGGGTATTCAGCTCAGCCCGGCTGCTCTAATCCATCTCCGGCCGGCCTGCATGCTCGCAATCAGCGTCCCAGCTGTTCAGAGCAGAGGGAGAGGGAGCCAAACACACATCCTCTCACTTCCACATCCGGTCACACCCCTCAGCAGGAAGCATTTCCAGCTTGTGGATATTAATGTTGTTGTACATTTTTCATTCACTCATTGATTTATGATTTGCCACTATTTAAGTACGATTTTAATTATTTTCCATTATTTAGGTATACGACTCACTCGAAGTATGAAGGGCTATACAAGGCCAACTTCACCCCTCTCTTTTGGAAACTTACTGACATGCTCTCTTCCTGGTCTCACTTCCAGCTATCCTAGTTTTTCAGGATCTCTGCAGTTCATATGACCGATCTTCCAAATTTGTTATATTTCTTCTGAGTACTACCAGTCCCATTGCCTTGTACATATTGCAAATTCAACAACGCAAACGCTTGAAATTCATCTGGGGCCTCACTCGACCCCAAATCAATAAACGGGTCTTATAGGCTCGAAGGATCAATGGGGGCTTTTCGGTCTCCAATCTTCAAGCATATTACATGGCAGCGAACATAGCCCCATTATCCCATCTTCATGACACGTACCAAATGCCACGATGGGCCACTACTGACTTGGTTAAATCTCATCCTGTTTCTTCCCTACCCTGGCTCCCCCCCAAACATTGCGCAAATGGGTTCAGGCTGTGTTTGACACATTCTCTTCACCTGTGGGACTCCGTTAAATTTTTGGCGGGTTTAATATCCCCCCAATTACCATTACTGCATCTTACTCATTGCCCACTATTTCCCCCCGGTTATGAAACCCTTACAGAATTCTCGTGGTGGACGGATAATGGCTTAACTGACATTCATTCTCTGTTCACCCCTATGAGAATATTAACTTTTGATGGTCTTAGATCTTCCTACGATATCCCCTTATGGAGCACTATAGTTACCTACAAATTAGACACTTCCTCCAACAACTTACAAAGGCCTAACCCACTTCATCACCTTTTTGATGCAATTAAGTTGACCATTGTGAGGGCATGGAAAACCCCTGTGCTTAGTTTTGAAGCAGTTAAAAACTGCATGAATGGCAAAATTTTTAACGAGAACCTGGTGGCCCTTGCCTCGGACACTCACAATAAATTTCTTGGTTTGGCAGCCATGGATAACATGCAACCAACCTTCTAGGTTCAGTAATATATGTAGCATGAACCCCCGAAGAAGCTGCTGAGTTATTTGGACCTGTACTCTGCTTTATACCCCTTTGAATATCTCAGTCCCCCTGACACAGCTGTGGTGTAATAGTGTGCAGTTAGAACGAAATCACAAAGGCAAGTTCACAATACTCAATATAACATACCTGTCTGTAGTTACCTTACCCTCCTCTTGGCTGGTGATGAAGAGGAAAACAACACTCACACAGTTGTACTTGAATAATAACCGTATTTACTGTAGTTGTATTAGAAGGGTTGAACTACAATGGTTGTACTGTCAGACCAACATAGTTGGACAGACAACTAAACGTTATATTACAAAGGTACAATATAGGTATAAAATGCCTGAAATATGTGAGCGGTATAACAAAGTAAATAGGATAACCGGCAGAGTGAGTGTATCTCACTCTGAGCACTGTCCTATTTCTTGCGCGCTTAAGGCTATACTAAATCAAATGCTGACTTGATTTAGTATAATACAACACTAGGGAGCTCCCTCCTATAATATCACACCGCCCTAATATAGTAAAATAACCCAAGGCCTTTTGTGTTACTGAACAGTCCTTTATCTTCTTTTCTTCTGCGAGCAAAAAGGTAATTTTGTAATCCAAGGGTTAATGATTCAAAGTATGCCGAAAAGATGAAAGCCAGGCTCTGGTGCCGTGGTACTTTAACTAACTTTGATGCCAAGAACTCAGTACTAATTCCTCTTGAATCTGCTTGTGGGACTATGGGTCCCAGCAACTCTGTCTTGTGTACACGTGTGTATAAAAGTGCATCAAGGAACTTGTGGGCAGCAGCCCTCTCACCAAACCAGGACAGTGTTGTCAGAAGACTCCGTTCTGATGTGTAGGGTTCTGTCTGCGGCCGGCCGGCACTGCTGTGATGCTCCGCTCCTCTCCACAAGACGCTCCGGAACTCCCAGATGACTACGACAGGCTCCTCTGGCTCCTTCCCAGTCTTGTCCCATCGTCAGTCCAGCTCTGTGGGATGTCACAATACCGCTGCTCTGATCTCTGTTCCGTGGAGGTAGGCCCCGCTGTGCTGGAGACCTCACACAGATCCTCTCAGGCTGGCCATGCGTGTCCAAGAGAGCTAAGATGGCCGCTCACAGTCCTTTTATAATCCTCCTACAATGCAGTTCTGTTCCCTGAGGTTTATGGGAGTCACTGAGCATTGTGGGTGGGTTAAGTTAAAGTCCAGATGTAAACAAACCAAAAGACTTCCAGGTCAACTTGAATAATCATAATAGAAATAAAACAAAGATTTAGTCCTTGTATATTTTGGCCGCTAGATGGCGCCAGAGGATAAGATATAAGATAACATAATTAGGAATTATTAAGCAAATAAGTTTCCTCTACATATACTTCTGTCAATTTAATGGTCTTCCGATACACCTATCTATGGACTCCCCTCTCCCCCTTCTCTCTCTTCTTTCCCTCTTGCTTTTCACCTCTTGTTTCAACACTTTTCTTTTTCTGTATAATTCTCTCTCCAACACACCTGGTTCCCAGGAGTCAGTCTAGTGAAGATGGTTACAGTTAAAACAGTTCATAAGTAATATACAGTTCATATATGCCCTCTTTTTTTATTGCTAGGGGCTTCCAACTTTTCGCCTATAATACAGTATAATCTGTTGCATTGAATGTTCTTTATTGCAGTCTAAAGAGGTTTCCTTTTGTATTGAAGAATAATGTACCATGCTTATTGCATCCCTTTGTTGGGATCTTCATTTTTATGTCATGTTTGATGTAACCATCATGTAATCATAAAATTATTTTGTAAAAGAAAGTTCCTAATTTCTGTTATGGTGAGTACACAGAAATTAGTGTTTATTTTTCCCTAGACCTATAATATTTATTTTCAGTACACATGGGGATAAAAAGAAGCATACATATACATTATTGATAATTACCGTATTTATCGGCGTATAACACGCGCCGGTGTATAACACGCACCCCAAGTTTAGGAGAGAATTTTAAGGAAAAAAACTTTTAGGAGGGAAGTTTAAGGAAAAGAAACTTACATTTAAATGCCCATCAATGCAGCCTCATCAGTGTTCATCTGCAGCCTTGTTAGTGTCATTGCAGCCTTTTCAGTGTCATTGCAGCCTTTTCAGTGCAGCCTTGTCCCCAGTGCAGCCTTGTCCATGCAGCCTTGTCCCCAGTGCAGTCTTATTAATGCAGCCTTGTCCCCAGTGCAGTCTTATTAATGCAGCCTTGTCCCCAGTGCAGTCTTATTAATGCAGCCTTGTCCCCAGTGCAGTCTTATTAATGCAGCCTTGTCCCCAGTGCAGTCTTATTAATGCAGCCTTGTCCCCAGTGCAGTCTTATTAATGCAGCCTTGTCCCCAGTGCAGTCTTATTAATGCAGCCTTGTCCCTGCAGCCTTGTCCCCAGTGCAGTCTTATTAATGCAGCCTTGTCCCTGCAGCCTTGTCCCCAGTGCAGTCTTATTAATGCAGCCTTGTCCCTGCAGCCTTGTCCCCAGTGCAGCCTAGTGTCCATGCCTCCTGCTCCTGCCGCCGCCGCCGCCGCCATACACATAGTAGTAGTTTTAAATATGGCGCCGCGGAGTTCGGAGAGACTCGGCGCCGGCGGAAGTGAACGAACGCCGCCGAGATACACATAGCCGAGGGTTCTCGGCTCTTTCCGGCGCCGCTCACAGTCCCGCCCAGCGTGGGCGTGACAGTGAGCGGCGCCGGAAAGAGCCGAATACACCCGACTATGTGTATCTCGGCTCTGTGATTTCGGCGGCGCTCGTTCAGCACCGCCGAGTCTTTCCGAAGTCCGCGGCGCCATATTTGAAACTACTCGCTATGTAAATGTCGGCGGCGATCGCCGACATTCACATAGCGATAGCGGGGATCGGCGTATAACACGCACCCACGACTTTCCCCTGATTTTAAGGGGAAAAAAGTGCGTGTTATACGCCGATAAATACGGTATATACTAATATCATCTTGCACAAATAAATGAATAAATAAATAAAGATGGATTTTCCTACAGACATCTGTAGAACATACAGTAAATAGAACATATAAAACATACAGCTGTGAACGCTGGTACTGTACGGTTAATTTTTTACAATCACAGCTAGCCTCAAGTAAGTCCTGCCATGGCTATAAATTATAACAGCTGTAAATAGTAGAATTACAATAAATACTTTATCAAGGCCTTAATAAGCCTCATATAAGCGAAATTATCATGTGTACCTTAAGAGATTCATATATTCTCTTTTATTTACTTATGCGTTGAAATTGTGACTGGGTGTTTAAATCACATTCTCCACTTTTCCAAATGGAAGAGTTTATAACATTGAAAAAAACACACACAAAAAGTAAAATTCTAAGGGATTTGAGTTCTGTGGGCTTATATTTTCCATCAAGGCTCTGTGAGTGCGATGTGATAAATAATGCCTGTAATTTAGACATTAATGGAGACTGGGGTATTAATAATTTATAGGAGAGATGAAAAAAATGATTCTGTAGTTTGTTTCACATCTCAAGTTCAGCATAAAATATGGAATGATTTAATCTGTCATCCTGGTTTAATAAATTTTGCTGGTCTAATTTAACTAATTTTATGCATGCTAAGGAAACAATTGTTAAATTAACCATGCACACAGTTGGCTATATATTGTCAGAGCAATTTTGAATTTGTTTGAATAGATGAACACAGTACGGTTCCAAAAAGTGCTATTAAAGTGCCTCATTACAATATACTGGCTTGAGTCAAAGGTTACAAATCTTGCTAAAGCCAATGATTTCATACCTGACTGGAGACTGTTGGAGTAGTGAATGTTTGTAGGTGTCCATACAGTGTCCTGTACCTTTTGTATTGAACTGTACTGTAATTGTGTTGTTCCCCTTATACATTGTAAAGTGCTGCGTAAACTGTTGACGCTATATAAATCTTGTATAATAATATAATAATAATAATATAGGAGAATTTTTAAATTTAAAACAATTTCTTAAATGAGAACATTAGACAAACTACCCATCAATATCTAAAACCTAAAACCTAATAAATGGCATTAAAATAAATTGCAATAGAAACAGTGCAAAAGCAGTTAGCAGCACATGGCTGCCATTATTGGATGGAATAACACCACAAGGAATAGGCAACAGACATTACAAACACGATGGTGTTAGTTAAAGATTTAGGAAATACTAGGCTAGGTTATTTGCACCTTGTGGTGAGGCCCCTCCATTATCAGTTCATGGTCCACCTATCCAAAATTTCTTCTGCACCTTAGGTGTTCACTAGGGATGGGCCAAACATCCCCACGTAATGTCAAAAGGGGGCAGTGCCACCGGTTGACATAACCGGGTGGCCCTGCCCCTTGTCTATATAAGAACAGTCAAAGTGCAGAGCAGGCAGATGGCGGGAGGCCTCCCAGGAAGCAGAGCATTTTTTTCCTATTTGTCGGGTCCAGCGGGCGTCGTGATTGATGATGGATGTACATCGAAGGACACCATTTTTATATTTTTTAATAAAGGACTTGTCAAAAACGGTTTCTTGTCTTTATTACTTTTTGGCACTTCTTTGGTAAATGGGTAGGGGTACAATGTTTTATGATGTTAAAGGGGGCTTCCAGATTCCAATAAGCCCCCTGCCCGCAGACCCCGACAACCACAGCCCAGGGTCATCGGGAAGAGGCCCTTGTCCCTATCAACATGGGGACAAGATGCTTTGGGGCAGGGAGGGCAGAGCTACCATCCCCCATGTTAAGGGCATGTGGCCTGGTATGGTTCAGGAGGGGGCACTCACTCATCCCCTCCCCTTTCTTGACCAGGCTGCATGCTCAGATAGGGGTCTGGTATGGATTTGGGGGGCCACACGCTGTTTTTTTTTTTTTTTTTACATTTTGGCATGGGGTTCCCCTTCAAATCCTACCAGACCCAAAGAGCCTGGTATGGATTTGGAGGGGGGGTACACCACACCATTTGTTTTCTTAATTCTGTCATGGGTTCCCCTTAAAATCCATACCAGACCCAAAGGGTCTCCCTACGCCGTTTTTTCCATGATTTTTCTTTTCAATGTACATACTTTTAAAAATTCAGCTCTCAGTGGGGAAGTCTTAGCAACCTATTGACTGTGTGCTCGGCGGGCGAACATCCCGCTAAAGTGCCCAGAGAGTTCAGGTGTTAGGCGAGTACATGAATGGGCAAACTTATGCTTGGCCCAAACCGCTCGCCCATTGATAGTGGTGCCTGAACACTAACACCTCACAGTTACTCTTGTGGGCACAGGAATGGATCTTCTGTTACAAATTAGAAAAAAAAAATGTACTTACATGCACCTGACAAACAGGTGCAGAAAAATTGGTCCTTGGATTTTGGTGGTGCCTGAACACTGTAACCCCTCACAGTTACTCGTGCTTGGCGCAATGTAAAAAAAAAAAAAAAAAGTAAAAAGTAAAAAAAAAAAAAAAGGGAACCAGTGCTATCGCAGAGGAGGAATGCCTGCAATGCAGAATGGAGGAACAGCAATTATGCCCTGATTATATATTAAGTGCTGCGGCAAAAAAAAAAAAAAGATAGATAGAGATATATATACACACACACACACACACACACACACACACACACACACACACACACACACACACACACATATATATATATATATATATATACACACACATACACACACACCGTATTTATCGGCGTATAACACGCGCCGGCGTATAACACGCACCCCAAGTTTAGGAGAGAATTTTAAGGAAAAAACATTTTTAGGAGGGAAGTTTAAGGAAAAAACCTTACATTAAAATGCCCATCAATGCAGCCTCATCAGTGTTCATCTGCAGCCTTTTCAGTGTCAGTGCAGCCTTGCCCCAGTGCAGCCTTGCCCCAGTGCAGCTTAGTTAGAGCAGGTCTACCCCAGTCCAGCCATGTCAGTGCAGCCTTGTCAGTGCAGCTTTGCCCCAGTGCAGCCTTGCCCCAGTGCAGCCTTGCCCCAGTGCAGCCTTGCCCCAGTGCAGCCTTGCCCCAGTGCAGCTTCATTAGTGCAGGTCTACCCCAGTCCAGCCATGTCAGTGCAGCTTTGTGCACTCGGTGTAGATTCAAAAAATGGCGCCGAAACTGCAGGGAGCCGAGATACACATACTCGAGTGTTCTCGCCGAAAAAAGCCGAGAACACTCGGGTATGTGTATCTCGGATCCGACAAGAGCCGAGATACACATACCCGAGTGTTCTCGGCTTTTTTCGGCGCCGCTCACAGTCACGCCCAGTCCCGCCCTATGATGGACATAACACAGGTCCAGGGGCGGGACTGGGCGTGACGGCGGCGCCGGAAAAAGCCGAGAACACTCGAGTATGTGTATCTCGGCTCCCTGCAGTCTCGGCGCCATTTTTGAATCTCCCCAGGGCTGTGTATGTCGGCGGCGACCGCGGCCATTTGCCGCGATCGCTCCGATGACACAGAAATCGGCGGGGATCGGCCTATAACACGCACCCACGATTTTCCCCTGATTTTCAGGGGAAAAAAGTGCGTGTTATATGCCGATAAATACGGTATATATATATATATATATATATATATATATATATATATATATATATATATATATATATATATATATATATATATATAAACACATATATATATATATATATATAAACACACACACACACACACACACACACACACACACACACACACACAGTCACAAAGAATGATAACAATTCCCCCCTCAACCCCCCTCCTCCTGCTCTGAAGGGGAGGGGGCAGGGCTGGACCAAGTTGGTTGCCAGAATCTCTCTTCTTCATCAGCAGAAACTCTCAGAGAGTTCTCAGTAAAGTTGTCCAGGGCTGGTGTGCCCTTCTTCTCCCCCCTGCAGGATACTGGCTGAGATAGAGATATATATATATATATATATATACACATATACACATACACACACATACACCTACACCTACACACATACACACATACACACACGTGCTCAGACGTTTACATACCCTGGCAAAATTTATGATTTCTTGGCCATTTTTCAGAGAATATGAATGATAACACAAAAACTTTTCTTTCACGCATGGTTAGTGTCTGGCTGAAGCCATTTATCATCAATTAACTGTGTTTACTCTTTGTAAATCATAATCACAACAGAAACTACCCAAATTACCCTGATCAAAAGTTTACATACCCTGATGATTTTGGCCTGATAACATGCACACAAGTTGACACAACTTTTGAATGGCTATTAAAGGTAACCATCCTCACCTGTGATCGGTTTTCTTGTAATTAGTGTATGTATAAAAGGTCAATGAGTTTCTGGACTCCTGACAGACCCTTGCATCTTTCATCCAGTGCTGCACTGAGGTTTCTGGATTCTGAGTCATGGGGAAGGAAAAAGAATTGTCAAAGGATCTGCGGGGAAAAGGTAGTTGAATATAAAACAGTAAAGGGATATAAAGATATCCAAGGAATTGAGAATGCCAATCAGCAATGTTCAAACTCTAATCAAGAAGTGGAAAATGAGGGGTTCTCTTGAAACCAAACCACGGTCAGGTAGACCAACTAAATTTTCAGCTACAACTGCACGGAAAAAATTGTTAGGGATGCAAAGAAAAACCCACAAAAAAACTTCATGTGATATACAGGACTCTGAAAACATGTGGTGTGGCTGTGTCAAGATGCACAAAAAGGAGACACTTGAAGAAAGATGGGCTGCATGAGCAAGTCGCCAGAAGAAAGCCATATGCCACAAAGTATCCCGCTTACGATACCCCAAAACAGCACAGAGACAGGCCTCAAACTTTCTGGCACAAAGTCATTTGGAGTGATGAGACCAAAATTTAGCTTTTTGGCCACAACCATAAACACTACATTTGGAGAAGAGTCAACAAGGCCTATGATGAAAGGTACACCATTCCTGTGAAACACTGAAGTGGATCACTGATGTTTTGGGGATGTGTGAGCTACAAAGGCACAGGAAATTTGGTCAAAATTGATGGCAAAATGAATGCAGTATGTTATCAGAATATACTGAAGGAACATTTGCATCCATCCGCCAGGAAGCTGCACATGAGACGTACTTGGACATTCCAACATGACAATAATCCAAAGCACAAGGCCATGCCGACCTGTCAGACTACAGCAGAATAAAGTGAAGGTTCTGGAGTGGCCATCTCAGTCTCCTGACCTCAATATCATTGAGCCACTCAAATTCAAACGTGCAGTTCATGCAAGACAGCCCAAGAATTTACAGGAACTGGAGGCTTTTTGCCAAGAGGAATGGACAGCTTTACCATCTGAGAAGATAAAGAGCCCCATCCACAAATACCACAAAAGACTTCAATCTGTCATTCAGCCACTTCAGCCCCAGAAGGATTTACACCCTTCCTGACCAAGTCCTTTTTTGCTATACAGCACTTTGTCGCTTTAACTGACAATTGCACGGTCGTGCGATTTTGTACCCAAACAAAATTGATGTAATATTTTTCCCCACAAAAAGAGCTTTCTTTTGGTGCCATTTGATCACCTCTGCAGTTTTAATTTTTTGCGCTATAAACAAAAAAAAGAGCAAAATTTTTCACTTTTTGCTATAATAAATATTCCCCAAAAAATATATATAAAAAACACATTTCTTCCACAGTTTAGGCCAATATGTATTCTTCTACATATTTTTGGAAAGAAAATCACAATAAGCGTATATTGATTGGTTTGCGCAAAAGTTATCGCATCTACAAAAAGGGGATTTATGTCATTTTTATGAATTTTTTTTTTTATTAGTAATGGCGGCGATATGTGATTTTGATGGTGACTGTCACATTGTGGCAGACAAATCGGACACTTTTGACACTACTTTTGGACCATTGTCATTTTTACAGCGACGAATGCACTGATTTATGTGTAAATGTCACTGGCAGAGACAGGGTTAAACACTAGGGGGCGATCAAGGAGTTAACTGTGTTCCCTCAGCATGTTCTAACTGTAGAAGGGATGGGCTCACTAGAACATGACAGAGATCACTGCTCCCGATCACCGGGAGCAGTAGATCCCTGTCATGTTGATAGGCAGAACCGGGAAATGCCTTGTTTACATAGGTATCTCCCCGTTATGCCTCTCCATGCCAAGATCGCGGGCCACCGGCGGACATCAAGTCCGCGGCGCGCGGCGGGATGGCATACACGCCTGGTAGCCGCAGATGAGGCAGCGACGTACGGGTATGTTTTGCGCACCCGTGCCACTTTGCCGATGTATATTGGCGTGTGCCGATTGGCAAGTGGTTAAAGGGGGCAATATATTACACGGCACGGTATTAAGAACTGGGGTATGTAAACTTTTAATCAGGGTCATTTGGGTAGTTTCTGTTGCCATTATGATTTAAAAATAGTAAATACAGTTGATTGATAATAAATGGCTTCAGCCAAACACTAACCATGCTTGAAAGAAAAGTTTTTATGTTATCATTCAAATCTCTCTGAAAAATAGCCAAAAAATCATAAATTATGCCAGGGTATGTAAACTTATGAGCACAAGTGTGTGTATATTATAATAAAAAATATATATATATATATATAAACAATAATATATATATAAATAATAAAAATGATAAAAAAAATTGGATCAGTGGTGACACAGAAGTGTCGTACACACCAACACTTCAGCACCACTACACTGTGTTATTCACAACACTACACTACACTGACTGCACTAAACTGAGCGCACCATCCACTAACTACCCTGCCTAATCTACACTAACGCACTACACAAGGCTGCCGTGTCAGCAGCCTTATATAGTGTAAGGATGGACTTAGCCTCTGAGCCAAGATTGGCCATAGGCAGTGATTGGCCAAAGCATACAGGTCAGGTGTATGCTTTGGCCAATCAGCAACCGATGCACTGTGAGAGCGCAGTGCATTATGTGGCGCTCGGCGGGCGAATAGCCAGAGGAACTCCCCTATTATTTGTGTGTTCAGCGAACACACAAACGCCTGAACACCCGATGTTCAACTCGAACGTACGTTCAACTCGAACATTGGGTCCATCCCTAATGTTCACCAAGAGGTTAGCCCTGATCCTTCCTCTTCTGCGCTCCTAGGGTATTCTGTTACTGGACTATCAAGAAGAGCAGTACTAAAGGGCAGCTAAACTGCAGCTTGCCATTGCATGCCATTATTACACTTTACATTTATCAATATTAAACTTTATTTGCCACCTAGTAGCCCAATTAAACAGTGCATTAGGGTCTGCTCGTAAGTTGGAGACATTCTATAAGAGCATTATTCCACTACACAGCATAGTGTTATCGGCCAACACAAAATGGCACTTTCAATCCCAAACTCTACATCATTCATAATTAAGTAAAAAAGTAAGGGTCCCAAAATAGAACCTTGGGGTACTGCACTAAAAACATAACCACTTTCCAACTGCCGCACTCCGATATACGTCAGCAGAATGGCACGGGTGGACAAATGGGCGTACCCAAAACCGGCTAGCTGGTGCACGCCCATGGACTCGATGTCCGCTGTTGGTCCGTGATCGCAGCGAGGAGAGGCTGAACGGGGAAATGCCTATGTAAACAAGGCATTTCCCTGTTCTGTCTAGTGACATGACAGGGGATCTTCTGTTCCCTGTCATCGGGAACAGTGGTCTCGGTCATGTTCTAGTGAGCCCACCCCCCACAATTAGAACACACCCAGCAAACACACATTTAACCCCTTGATCGCCCCCTAGTGTTAACCCCTTCCCTGCCCTATACAGTAATCAGTGGTTATTTTTAGTTCTGATCGCTGTATAAATGTCAATGGCCCCAAAAAAGTGTCCAATCTGTCCGCCACAATGTCGCAGTCCTGATAAAAATCGAAGATCACTGCCATTACTAGTAGAAAAAAATAATAATAAAAATGCCATAAATCTATCCCCTATTTTTTTTTACCAAAAATATGTAGAAGAATACATATCAGCCTAAACTGAGGAAGACATTTGTTTTTTTATATATTTTTTGGGGATATTTATTATAGCAAAAAGTAAAAAATATTGCTTTTTTTTCAAAATTGTCGCACTTTTTTGTTTATAGCGCAAAAAATAAACACTGCAGAGGTGATCAAATACCACCAAAAGAAAGCTCTATTTCTAGAAAAAAAATGGACGTAAATTTTGTTTGGGTGCAATGTCGCATGACCGTGCAATTGTCAGTTAAAGCGACACAGTGCTTAATCGCAAAAAGGGCTCTGGTCAGGAAGGGGGTAAAATCTTTCGGGGCTGAAGTGGTTAAACAATTTAAGGTGTTCTCGGGTCCAGTGTAGGGGGCAGGTCATTACATGTGCAAGGCAGAATGGACCCAATAAATAATTACATCATTTATAATGTTGCACCAACCCATGTATGTGCAAGTGAATGTGATTTGTATTCTCTAACAATTCCTATAGCCTTGTATATCCTGCTTCCTGAGGAAGACATTCTAAAGTTGATGACACTCTCAGCTAGTACCACTTCCGGGGGGAGCAAGTTCCACATTTTTACTGCTCTAACAGTAAAGGACCCTTTTCACAATCTAAGGTTGAACTTGATATCATAGCCATGTGTCCTCTTCATGGACCTTAGAGTAAGATATATATACTGTATAGACAGTGCCTTGAAAAAGTATTCATACCCCTTGACATTTTCCACATTATGTCATGTTACAACCAAAAACGTAAATATTTTATTTAGATTTTATGTGATATGATGGACCAACACAAAGGGGCACATAATTGTGAAGTAGAAGGAAATGGTACATGGTTTTCAAAATGTTTAAAAACAAAATATGTGAAAAGTGTGGTGTGCATTTGTATTCACCCCCCCCCCCCGAGTCAATACTTTGTAGAACCACCTTCGCTGCAATTACAGCTGCAATTCTTTTTGGGGATGTCTCTACCAGCACATCTAGAGAGACATTTTGGCCCATTCTTCTTTGCAGAATAGCTCTAGCTCTGTCAGATTGGACGGAGAGAGTCTGAAAAGCAATTTTCAAGTTTTGCCACAGATTCTTAATTTTAT
Organism: Lithobates clamitans; assembly: GCA_037952925.1. NCBI lineage: Eukaryota > Metazoa > Chordata > Amphibia > Anura > Ranidae > Lithobates > Lithobates clamitans. The sequence continues at coordinate 20,095,058 of JBBGZY010000449.1, forward strand.
TTAGGTCTGAACTTTAACTGGGCTATTCTAAACACATGAATATGCTTTGATCTAAACCATTCGATTGTAGCTCTGGCTATATGTTTAGGGTTGTTGTCCTGCTGGAAGGGGAACCTCCGTCCCAGTCTCAAGTCTTTTGCAGACTCTAACAGGTTTTCTTCTAAGATTAAAAGTAAATAGACTAATGCGCAAACCAACAGTGACCAATAGGCTAATTAAGAGTTGCCAACATAGAACAGTGTACTCACATAACTAAACCAAAAATAAAAAACAAATTATGTGGCGCTACTTACGCCTAAGTGTAGGAATCTATATATCCAATAAGTGAACTAAATAAAAGTGCAATAATGCATAGATAACCTAAATGCAAAGATAATAGTCATACAATCCAATCAAGAATGAGGTAAACTCATATAGGGTGAAGTGCGATTCCATCAAAATACATAATGTGCAAAAATTCATATATACCCGTGACTCACAAATGAGTGTAATAAATATATATAAAAATAAATAAAAGTGCAATCGTGCATAAATATCATACATAAATAAATAGTAATCATACAATATATTGAAGAATGAGGTAAAATCATACAGAGCGAAGTACAATTCCACCAAAATACATAAACAATATGCAAAGAAAATAAACCTGTGACTCACAAATGAGTGTAATAAATGTCCAAATAATTATTGACCTTTGAGAAAGTCACGTGTGTTGTGACGCAACACGTCAGGGAGGAGCCAGGTGACGCTGCTTCCAGGTACGGCCAAACCCAGAAGCTTTCGCTTCTACTGCTGCTGTTAGATTCTTTTATGTAAGTTACTACTTGTGTTTTTTGATAATAAATCTTAACCACTACACTATGGAGCCATCTCTTCTCTTTTATTATCCATCCACTTACACCTATTGAATATGGGAGAGTGCAATTGCTGGTTGGATATCGTATGTCCCCAAGTGCTGTGACCACTACCAGAAGCTGCTTTCCCTGTGGATATCTCTACCACTTGTTGGTTGACGCTCGATTTGGCCCATTGGGGGCCGCTGCTACAGGTGAGAGGCTGGGGGAAACAGGTGTCACACTCCGGAGCCTGATTGGAGGCACACATCTACCTTAGACGCTTCTCGCCACAGTAAATTGTTTACTGCACTTGCACCTTCCTGTATGATCAGAAGATCTTACCTTGTTGATATTGGGAGCTACATTGCATAACGTTGGGACTACACTTATCACTCATCAATAATTATTTGGACATTTATTACACTCATTTGTGAGTCACGGGTTTATTTTCTTTGCACATTGTTTATGTATTTTGGTGTAATTGTACTTCGCTCTGTATGAGTTTACCTCATTCTTCAATATATTGTATGATTACTATTTATTTATGATATTTATGCACGATTGCACTTTTATTTATTTTTATATATATTTATTACACTCATTTGTGAGTCACGGGTTTATATGAATTTTTGCACATTATTTATGTATTTTGGTGGAATCACACTTTACCCTATATGAGTTTACCTCATTCTTGATTGGATTGTATGACTATTATCTTTGCATTTAGGTTATCTATGCATTATTTCACTTTTATTTAGTTCACCTATTGCATATATAGATTCCTACACTTAGGCATAAGTAGCGCCACATAATTTGTTTTTTATTTCTTCTAAGATTGTCCTGTATTTGGCTCCATCTATCTCCCCATCAACTCTGACAAGCATCACTGTCCCTGCTGAAGAAAAGCATCCCTACAATATGATGCTGCCACCACCACGTTTTATGGTGGGGATGGTGTGTTCAGGGTGATGCACAGTGTTAGTTTTCCACCACACATATCGTTTTGCTTTTAGGCCAAAAAATTCAATTATGGTCTCATCTGACCAGAGCACCTTCTTCCGCATGTTTGTTGTGTCCCCCACCTGGCTTCTCGCAAACTGCAAACAGGGCTTCGTATGGCTTTCTTTCAACAATGGCTCTCTTCTTGCCACTTTTCCATAAAGGCCAGATTTGTGGAGTGCACGACTAATAGTTGTCCTGTGGACAGATTCTCCCACCTGTGCTATGGATCTCTGCAGCTCCTCCAGAGCTACCATGGGCCTCTTGGCTGCTTCTTCTCTGATTAATGCCCTCCTTGCCTGGCATGTCAGTTTTGATAGACGATAATGACTTGGTAGTGAGTAGGATTATAGGGTTCCAATAATGTTGAGATATATAATATTTATCCTTAGGTGCTTTTGTTTCCTTTTACTGAGAAACAAAACTAACTTCTGAGCCTGTGACGAAATGCATTGCCGATAAAGCTCAAAGAATAGACTTCCGTATAAAACCAGTTTGAACTGACCAAATATTTCTGAAATCTCTTTTTTTGTCGGTCACATGATGTTAACACCCATTTAACTGTTCACTTGCTACTAAGAAGATATGAACTCTGATTGGACTTGCTATACGATTACACCTAGATTACAGCCTAAAACACACCTCGACCTTATGCATATTCATGATTATAAATTGTATAGCCTGTAGTTGTAACGTTTGAAAAAAAAAGACACTTTCACTTACTTCATATGAGCTGAGTTTCTGTGTACTGTTTTTTTTCTCCACTGCAGTGTATGTAGTAAATAAAATCCTATTCTTTTATCATGTTGGACTCACTGTCTCATCTGAAAGGTCTTGTTTTAAGACTCCCAACCTGATTGAACAGCTGGTGCCGTGACTCGGATCCAGTCCAGTGGACTCCCGACCAGAGAGACATGAAACCCACTGCGAGCAGACCAGTGGCCACAATAAGAAACCTTTGTTCTTACTTATTTTGCTCTCCATGGCAAGTAGTTGTCAGTGTCTGAAGTCTATTGGACAGAAGGAGTCTTATGTTGTTGATGGTGAGATGATGAAAATGAAAATGAAAGAAAATGATAAATGAAAATGATAAGATGAGTAATGTTGATGTTACATGGTTTGACCCAAATAACTCTTCTATCTTACCTATTACAGAGATAATAGAACCTATAATTATTATTTTTGGTGGATTGCTGATGTTTTGTTTTTATGCTTGGGGTGTCAATAGATTTGTGAGACTGTTTGTGAGACAGAGGACTGTAGTGATATAACCAGCCTGTGTGTCAATTGTAAACCTGTGTGGCAAGAGTAATAAAGTGCAATTTGACAGCTACTGTGTGTGGCCTGGAGAACCAATTTGGGTAATGACACACAAAATTGTCGAGAGTGAGGACTCTAGGAATGTCCTTTGACAGAAATGACAGACAGTGATTAAGAAATGACACCAAAATTATTGTAGGCTGGACTTAAACCAGACCAGATCCAATTCCAGCAGAAGGAGTTTATGATGTATCAATTTGGATCTCTGTGTATGTTAACTTCCATGGCAGACTGAAAGAGTTGGATAAGGGCATTAAATGTGTGCAGTATTGGATTTTTGAAAGTATAGAACTTGATGAAACTTTGACTAGTTATGAGCCTGTCAAAGTTTTTCTAACGCATATCATGCTAGGCCTAGAAAAAGAGAATTAGACCAGGCAATGCAAGTGTTATCTAAATGTTTAAGAAATGGAAAGATATGTGAACGTAACCTGTTAGAGATGGTTGAAACTTTACTTTTGTCTTGGGACAATGTAAGTCAGATGGAGCAAGAGAGGCAAAAGTAAAAAGTAAGTGAGGATGAGGATAATGATTGTAACCAAAAAGAAACAGTAGAGACAAACACCCTTTCTCCATCTAAAAGGTTACGCCAAACTTACCTCTTAGTATTCCCACCTCTTACATGACCCCTACATGACCCCTACATGACTTTTCCTACTCCGCTATGCGGAGTAGGAAAAGTTTTGCACACTTTGTACCGCTCACCGACCGGAGGAGAAGTTTGTACCGCTCACCGACCGACCGCTAAACTCCTCCTCCGGTCGGTGAGCGGTACAAAGTGTGCAAAACTTTTCCAACTCCGCATAGCGGTGAGAGCGGGAGACCGGAGAGTACCGAGCACTGGAGAGCACTGAGATCGCTCAGGTGTGTCAGTGATGAAGGCAGATCCCCAATTTAAAAGTCGGTGGGGGAAAGAAATCTGAAACGACAGCACCATTTCTACAAAAAGATTCCTGTACATACATACCCGAGATGTGGAGGCTGAGCTAGGATCCGCGCTGGTCCAGGACCCCTGATAGGACCATAGCCACTTGTAATCAGCTGCCATTAGGATAACCCAACACCGGCAAGCGTGGATATAGGGACGCGATGGAGGCTCAGGACCTGGCGTTTTAGCTACAATTCATGCGGTTGACCTAGCACCGCTGGGTAAGGGGCCACTGCTTACATTAGTGTTTTATGCACGAAGAGGACACTGAGTGAATTGCATCCCAGACACCCCACTGTTGTTTTGTTGAATACACCAGAACTTACTTTAGCACCTTCAATGACTTTTACACTGGCACTTTAAGTTTGCTGCACTTACTGGCATGTCATTGGTCATTTGTTTCGCAGGCCAATATATTTTATATCACTATTATTGGGACATTTATATTATTTATTATCCATATTGCGTTGGATTGATGTGTTTTATTTGCGATATCTAGATCACCTTTAAGCACTGGCACTTTGTACGTTTTGCACCATTTATAAGGATATGTTTTTGATGGTTATTTCTGATTTATTCTATGTATTTTTATTTAGAATTATTCACATGAAGTAGTGTTTATGTCCCTTTGTGCACCTACACATGATTATCTAGATTTATATGTTTTTATGTTTTATTTATATGTTTTAGTGTTAACACTTATTTATGCGATTTTACATGCAATTTTTTTGTCATTTAGTATATACCAACTGAAAAGGATTTTTTATGCACTTTTTTTCACATTACACATGATGCTGATTATTAAGACTTGAATGTTTTTAGTGTCAACACTTATTTATGCGATTATGCGATTTTATGTCATTTTATTAATTGACCACAGACAGAGATTTACAGCTTTCTTCTGGTTAGCGCAGCACCTCCCCCCTTATACCACCGAGTTATAACTTTAACACTGGCTTCTATCAGGGAGACTTTTAGCATACCTTTATAAGATCTAAGGAACCCTATCGACCAGTCCTGTGAAGATCGGGTGCTGTCTGTGTCCTCTTCCCAGGCTCGAGCATAGGCAGGTTTGTCTGCCTTAGATTTTAAAGCTGTGTATATTAGTGAGATTCCTCCCCTCTGGATTACTGTGTTGGAGCACCATTGTTCAAAAGGAGTCAAGGAGGCGTTTTCTGGGCTACGTGACCATATTGAGTGTAGAAAGTGGGAAATTTGAGAGAATCTCAACCTCTCCGAGTCCGGCATTTCTAAGTCTTTTCTACATTGGGACAGTGTTATCTGGCCCTTATGAGAAAGATAGTGTCCTACTATAGAGGTCTTTATCTGTCCACCATTTGAATGCCTTAATGACCATCCCTGGTGGAAAGTCTGCATTGTGAAAAAGATGAGATAGTGGTCTCATAGGGGAGATCAGATTGTGATGTTTAAAAAGGCCTGTGCCAAGGGCGATAGAATGTGAGAGGGTTGGGGACATGATAGCTGGTCTTTTTTTTTTTTGTCACATCAGTCGGCATTTTTGAGAGGTATAAATCAACTTTGCAGTTCATTTAGGCGCCCATCCCTCTCTCTTTTGTCTCATCATCGTGACTCTTTGCCATATCAAAAAGAATAATTAAAATCAAGCACGTATCCAGTCTAAGGGGGTTGCTTACCCTCGCAATGGGTCGTGTGTAACCAATTACCAGTGTTATATTCTTCCCAATCTATCCCTACCCCCCCCCTTGTCCGTCCCACCCCCCCTGTGCCACCCTATCCCCATCTCTCCAAGGTCTAGTTTTCCCACCTCTCCTTTTCTATTCTAAAGCTTTCAATTCTTTAACATAGCACCACGTTTTTTTACATTTTTCCCAGCGTTCCCATTCCACTACGTACACATCTCCCGTATCCTCTACCAAGCTTGCCTTAATCTCCATTTTATATGTTTCCTCTACCGCGTCTATCCATTCCCATATTTCAGGGCTCTTGCTCCTCTGCCAACTCTTTGGTATTATTCGCTTCGCTGCGTTTAAGAGGTGGGGAACTAGTGACCGCTTGTATTTATTTATATCTTCTACTCCCCCATTAAACAGAACCTCCCAAGGGTTTTCTGGGACTTCTTTTCCTGTTATTTTCTTAACTAGGGAAAGTATCTTTCTCCAAAAGTTTTTTATTTTAGGGCATAACCACCATAGGTGTGCCATTGTTCCGACCTCCTGGCAGCCCCGCCAGCAATATGCCGACCCATTTTGGAATTTACTTGTTATCTCTGGGGTTAAGTAGCTTCTACTTATACATTTATAACTCATTTCTGCCGTTCGTGTGTCTATTGCTGAATTACCAATCATTCTCAAGACTCTCCTAATTGTGTTTTCATCTTTCTTAGTGCCCAATTCATTCTCCCATTTACTTATGAATGGGGGTATCTCCAACTGCTCCATCTTCACGAGAATCTTATAGATCTTAGAGACTATATGTCTAGGATCTTCTATATCACATAGCTTCTCGAAGTCTGTCAATTTGTCTCCTGTTCTGATCGGGTTTGGTAGTTTACTCACAAAGTGACACAGCTGGAGGTACCGCCACTCATCTAATCCCTGTGTCCCCTCCCAAATCTAAGTTCTTGTAGTGTCATAATTTTACCCTCCTTAAAAATGTGCCTTAATTGTGTCTTACCCCATAGTGTATCTTTCCCCCCCATAGTAATTATTTTTCACCAGGATTAGAAACTATCAATTAATGCCAATAAAGGTGAATTATATTCCCCATTTACTTTCTTATATACCCCATCCCAGATTTTAAATAAATTACATGTTATTACATGTGTGCTGTTATCTAAATTTCTAGTGTATGGGGGGTTCCATATCATTCTTCCTAATGGTGCTTTACTGAGGTTTCCTTCTATTCTTACCCAACGTTTTTCATTCTCTCTTTTTGCCCATTCAACCATTCTAGACAAAACTATGGCCTTATAATAAATCTGAATATCCGGTACAGCTAGCCCACCATTAATTTTCTTTTGTTTTAAGATCCTAAATGAGACTCTCGGTTTTTTGTTTTTCCATATGAAGCTCATTATAATTTTATTTAGCTTCCTCAGATAATATAAAGGCAGTGGAAGCGGTATCATCTGGAACAGGTATGTGATCTTAGGGAGTAAGACCATTTTAGTGACATTTATACGACCTATCCATGAGAGGGCCTTACAGGTATAATTTTTACAGTCAGATCTGACTGTATCTAGTAGGGATAGGTAATTTATTGAAAACATCTTCTCATTTGAGTTAGCAAGCTTAATACCTAGGTACTTTAACTCCCTGGTTCATTTAAAACTATACTTTCTTTTCAAAGTCTCCCTTTCTGTTTTATTTAAGTTTATGTTTAATATTTCTGATGTTACCATATTTATTTGGAAGTTGGACACCTCCCCGTATTCCCTGAGGGCTTTTACCAATTTGGGCATAGTGACCTCTGGGTCCGATATGTAAAATAACACATCGTCCGCATAGGCTGCGATTTTATGCTCATCTTCTCCGATCTTAATGCCTCTAATATCTGAATCTGCGCGTATTGTTGCCAAGAGTGGTTCCATAGTGAGGACGAAGAGCAGCGGGGACAGAGGACAGCCCTGTCTCGTACCATTCTCCATTTCAAATGGCAGAGACATTACTCTGTTCACTCCCACCGCTGCCATAGGATGATGGTACAGGGTTTTAATCCTCTGAATCATTCTGGGTCCGAGGCCCATGAGCTCCAAGGTCTGGAACATGAACCCCAGTCAACCCTGTCGAAGGCCTTTTCGGCGTCAGACAGTAGCAGTCCTGGGGGTCCACTCTCCCTCATTTTTTGCAACAGGAGCAATGTCCTGACCCCGTTGTCCTTCCCCTCTCTTTTAGGGACAAAACCCACCTGGTCTGGGTTGACCAGGGCATTCATTGACCCCTTTAACCTCTCTGCCAGTATCTTTGCATAGAGTTTTGTGTCGGTATTAAGGAGGGAGATGGGGCGATAACTTGAGCATGCTGTTTTCTCTTTTCCATCTTTAAATATGATTGTAATAGAAGCCTTTAACCACTTCAGCCCCGGAAGGATTTACCCCCTTCCTGACCAGAGCGTTATTTGCGATTCGGCACTGCGTCGCTTTAACTGACAATTGCGCGGTCATGCGACGTGGCTCCCAAACAAAATTGACGTCCTGTTTTTCCCACTAATAGAGAGCTTTCTTTTGGTGGTATTTGACCGCCTCTGCGATTTTTATTTTTTGCGCTATAAACAAAATAAGAGCGCAAAAAATAAAAACGCATTATTTTTTACATTTTGCTATAATAAATATCCCCTAAAAATATATAAAAAAAACATTTTTTTTCTTCAGTTTAGGCCGATCGTATTCTTCTACATATTTTTGGTAAAAAAAAATCGCAATAAGCGTTTATTAATTGGTTTGCGCAAACGTTATAGCGTTTACTAAATAGGGGATAGTTTTATGGCATTTTTATTAATAATTTTTTTTTTACTAGTAATGGCGGCGATCAGCGATTTTTATTGTGACTGCGATGTTATGGCGGACATGTCGGACATTTTTGACACATTTTTGGGACCATTGTCATTTATACAGCGATCAGTGCGATTAAAAATGCACTGATTACTGTGTAAATGACACTGGCAGTGAAGGGGTTAACCACTAGGGGGCGGGGAGGGGTTAAGTGTGTCCTAGGGAGTGATTACTAACTGTAGGGGGATGGGCTGTGTGGCTGACGTCACTGATCTCTGCTCCGATGACAGGGAGCAGAGATCGAGTGACACTTGTCACTAGGCAGAACGGGGAGATGCTGTTTACAACGGCATCTCCCCCTTCATCCGCTCCGTGAGGCAATCGCGGGTGTCCCCGCGGCGATCGAGTCCACGGGACCCGCGGCCCGACTCACCGAGCTCCCGGCCGGCGCGCGTGCGCGCCCCCGGCGGCGCGCATGCACGGGCACGGCGGGAAATTCAAATGGACGTACAGGTACGCCCATTTGCCCAGCCGTGCCGCTCTGCCGACGTACATCGGCGTGCGCCGGTCGGCAAGCGGTTAAACCCTCCCTACTCATCTCATATCCTTCTCCCATCCCGTTAAAATACCGACACAACCTCGGGATCAGTATTTCCTTAAATGTTTTATAGTAATTCAGGGTGAATCCGTCCGGGCCTGGACTTTTCCCAGAAACCATTCCTGCTATTGCTTTCCTGACTTCTTCCTCAGAGATTGGCATTTCCATACCTTCTCTATCCGTATCTGTGATCTTAGGCAATGCTGCCTTCTCTAGATACTTGTTGTTTCTCTCTCTCTTATTATTTGCCTGGGTAGCCTGTTTGGAAACTGAGTATAAGTCCTGGTAATAGTTCTTGAAAACCTCAGCTATTTTTCTCGATGAGTACTCTATTTTACCTTCCTTCGTCTGGATTTTCTCTATAAAAATTCCTGGCTTTTTGCTTTTGTACTACTTTTTCTAGGGGTTTGCTTCTTTTATTGGCCCAGCAGTATCTATCCCCTTTTGCCTTACTATATGTTGCTCTGGCTTCCTGTTCCATTGATGTTTTCAGCTCCGCCCTTCACCTGTAATTATTTCCATAGACATTGGTGCATGATCTGAGCAAGTTATGTTTCCTATCCAGGAATCTACCACCTTGTCAATGTCTCTATGGTCTATCAGTCCATAATCTATCCGGGAGTATGACCCGTGCACAGGGGAATAAAACGTATAATCCCTTTTTCGAGGATGTTGCACTCTCCATATGTCTACCAGCTGGAGGTTGGTCAGCTTTTGCTTAATCTTTCTTAACTGTACACTTCCCTTCCCCTGTGGACGGGTTGTACTATCTAAACCCGGGTCCATACAGAAATTAAGGTCTCCCATTAGTATCACATGCCCTTTCCTGAACTCCATTAATTTTCCCAGGGTATTTGCCACATAATTCATCGAGTTTTTATTTGGTGCATAGATATTAGCCAATGTGTAATCTCTTTCGTTCAACCTACCTCTCAGGAATAAATATCTACCTTCTGCGTCCACTAGTCTCTCCTCCAGCACAAACCTAGTTCTCTTTGCAAATCCAATGGCGACCCCCCGTGTTCTATTTGAGATTGTATCTGCTTGGTACCAGACCGGGTATTCTCCAGAGAATAGTCTTAGTCTTGATTGATGTGATATATGTGTTTCCTGGAGAAATACCACATCTGGTCCAAGCAGCCGAAGCTCATTAAAGATACTTCGTCTTTTATTAGCCATGTTTAGCCCTTTGACGTTGTACGTTATACATTTAATTGTATCAGAGATGATTTTTAAATCTTCCACCCAACACCTTTTGCCTTAGACCCTGGAGAGATGTCCCACGTTTTCATTATTAAAGTTGAGATGAACCCCCCCCCCTCTCCCCCCTCCGTTCCCCTCTGCACCCTCCCACCCGACCCCCAGTTGGTCTTCTCCAGACCCTTAGGCCAGTGTGGGTCACTCAAGTCGTAACCCTCCATTGGTCTCCACCTCTAAAGGTGGGGCTGTTGGTGTATCGGATTGCCGGTCGATATTGCCCTGGCAGCCAGATGTATTAAATCAACTCCGTTCTCTTCTCAGCTTCACCTACTTCTTGAGTGATCCCCCCCCCCATTCCCCCATCTTCTCCCCTTCTTTTTATGCCAATCCCTTTCCCATTTCTATCCACCGTTCATTGGACCAGTCCATTGTCATGGGCACCTGTAGGCCCAATTTCCTGCAGAATTCCTCCAACTCCTCCGGGAATCTTAGTCTAGCTGTTCTGCCATCTTTACTGCCCAGTAAGCATGCGGGGAATCCCCATGTGTATTTTATGTTTTGATTTGTCATTTGTTCCAGAAGTGGCTTCAGAAGACGTCTTCTAGCTAGTGTGTCTTTGGCTAGATCTGCGAATACTTGGATCCTTGCCTCCGCATGTAGTAATGGGGTCTGCCCTCGCAGCTTTATCCATATATTTTCCTTATCTTCGTAGTGTCTAAACCTTTCGATTACGTCTCGGCTTCTTTCTGTTCGGCTAATGTTCAGTCTACCTATACGATGTACTCTCTCAATCCTTGGGAAATCCTCCCCTCCTAGCTCCAGTAGGGGGGAGAAGATGGCCGCTATGATCTTCCTTAGGTCCTCACCCCTTTTTTCCAGAATGCCACGGATTCTCAAGTTCTGTCTGCGACTTCTGTTCTCCTGGTCCTCAAGCCTATAGCAAATTTTTATCTGGTTTTGTTGAGATGTTTTAATTTGTTCCTTTAAATCAGAGATTTTTCGCTCCTGTTTATCCATTATATCTTCCACCCTCTCTACTCTGGCCAGCAAGTTACCCAGGTCTGACCTTAGCATGTTTATCTCAGACTTAATTGACGTTTCAAGCGCTTTAAACATCTCTGCGATTTCATTTTTTGAGGGGAGTTCCGCATCATGCCTGTGTTCTGCCATTCTAGATAATTCATGAGCACTTTCAATTAAGGATGACTCTCTGGATTGAGTGGGGGTCAGTTTTCCCTTCCCATTTTGGCCCTTTTTCCTCTTGTCTACCATGGTTGACGTTTGGGCTTCTTGGTGGGCACTTCCAGGGCTTCCCCCTTTGGCTAAGTACTGCTTAATTGAGCTCCCAGTCGCACCTCCAGGAAAGTTGTCCTTTGGTGTCTTCGGAGGGCCTCCTTTCCCCGCTTTAGTTGTATTTCTGCTCATTTTTTTGTTCCAGAGGATTTTATGGATAAGGTTTTAGGCCGCTTTTCCTTGATCGTGCAGGGAGGTCTTCGTCGTACCAGCACTAGGACAGTTTTAAATTCTTAAAGTTGACTTTGTTCCAAGATTCTGTTTCTATAGTTATAGGAATAGGTGTGGTGCGGTTACTTGAACGTGAAACCTTTGTTTCTGTTATTTAACGTATGTAAATAAAGGAATACAGAAGATGATACACTTTTGGGACCATATGTAGGTACCTTAGTGTCTGGTATCCCAAAAGTTATACAATGCCACAGTTGTCCGTTTTCGCTATCCCATGTGCAGCATTACCATTGGGAAAGTATAACGGTGCTTCTCGAGCTAGCACTGGTTTACATTGACAAGTTTTAGTCCTGTATACATTAGCTTATGTCTCCGGTCCTCAGAGAAAATTTTCAGGTGTCAAGATACTCTGGCACTCTCAATATTTATTTTTGATTTATTTAAGACTAGTACTTCAAGAACACACTTATTCCTAGTTGTTATTGATTATGTCAATAGACTGAGAGTCTAGTGTCCCAAGCTATTATGGTAATACTGCTACTGCCGACTGTCTCTTCTATTGGTGTAATTGGGCACTGTTGGCATTTTAATACATCTCCGCCCCTCAGCGCCGCCGATGTAGCAGGGACCCTATTCACCAAAACTGATTTTTCGGGGACTTCTGTTTATTGTGCAGGGATTTTAAGACCCTGTCTATGAGTAATGGTTTGTGCTATTATTTTGTCCTTATACCTTGGTGCTGCGTGTGTCTCTCTTTAATAGTGTCCAGTATGACTGGGAACTAGTCATACATAGAGATACTTTGCTACCCCGTGTCTTATCACCTCCTTGTGAGCCAACGTCCTCAGGATTTCATTAAGTATTATAAAAATGCCACAAGAAATTATGTAGCAATATTAACGCAGGTATACAATGATGAGTTTTCCAAAGTTCAAATCTATTACTCGTCTCCCTTATTTTATCCTATCCAGAGGTCCCTGGCAAGCTATGAGATCGCAATTGATATAGGAGTATACCTCCAAGTGTGATAACTGAATTGTAATATTTTATGTAGAGTTATATTTTTCCTTATTCTATATCAACAATATGGTAAGTATTGATAGGTTGGTGAGCCACAGGCAGTACTCTTACAATACTGCTAAAATGACCTTCTAACCCACATGTCTAGTTCTATACAAAGTTCCTTGTGATATTATTCAGCAACTTTCAAACCTTGGCTTTTCCTTCTTCTAAGATTTCTTCCCTTCCATAACCAGTTTCAATGCTCTTCTTACCTTTAAATGGTGAACAGGGACGAGCATCTCTTACCATCAACCATCACCTGTCTGTCAGAATTCCTTTACTTCAGGGATGATAATCCAGCATTTGCCCTTGGGGAGACCATGCCAGAGAACGCTGCAGGTTTGAAGGCGTCTGATCTATATATATCACTTTACCGGATCCTCTCCGTGCTTCTGCCGTTCTGCTTTCAGGCATTCAGTGGGGGGAGGAGGGGGAGAGAGACGGGGGGAGATCCTGTCAGCGGGGCAGGGGGCGAGGACCTCACCCCTTCATTTGTAGCCGTGCAGCTATGCAGCGAAGCCTGTTTTTCTCCGGGTTCAGGCTTTTGGCTGCGGTGTTGAGACACCGCGCTCTATTTCCCCACCTCTCCACGCTGCCGGCCTCGTCCACTCAGTCTGACATCAGAGCTAAGCTGCCAGGACGCCAGCTCTCTGACACACCGCCAGCTCCTCCCTTCCTTTCTGACGTCTCACGTCATCCCAACCCCCCACCCTGATTGGATGATAGCTGGTCTAACTTTAGGATCACACCAGAGAAGGTAGTCTATAGTGTTTAGCGGAGTGGCCTGACATTCCAAAGACACCCAGCTCGGTTTTGGGCCTTTTGTGAAAACTACTAGATTTGTGATAGTTGAGCAGCTTGAAAATAGCCCCATAGGTCTGGCAGTCCAAGCCCCCCTTGACTCTTCAGACGGTAGAGGATGCTGGATGGACATCTATAACCTTTATGACCCCAAACAAAGCGGAGAATTTCTGATTAAAATTTGAGGAGGGCTTCTTTTCTAATCGGAATAGGGAGGGAGCGAAACAGATATAGGAGGCGCGGGAGAAGAGTCATCTTTACCGCATGAATGCTACCCAGCCAGGACAGACCACATCTAGCCCATCTTTCCAGGTCCCCTCTACACTTTTGAAACAAAGGGGGGTAATTTGCACTGTAAAGGTTGAGTAGATCTGGTGTAATTTTAATACTCAGGTATGGAATCTCTGTTTGAGCCCATGAAAAAGTAAAGTTGGTGGATAGTTGTGTTATAATATCCTGCAGAGCCGAAATGTTTAATGCTAATGATTTAGATAAATTAACCTTTAGGCCAGAGACCGTGCTAAAATTCTGTAATATTTTGTAGATCACAGGGGTGGAGGTGAGGAGGGAAATGATATAGAGGAGGAGGTCGTTCGCGTAAAGCGCGCACTTATGCTCCCGATCTCCACAGCGCACGCCTCTAACATCAGGATTCGTCCTGACCGCTATCGCCAAGGTCTCAATGGCGATCGCAAACAGGAGAGGAGACAGAGGACAACCTTGTCTGGTCCCCCTGTCAATTGCGAATTTCTCTGAGTATCTCCCTAAGAGCCGGACCTGGGCCGAAGGGGTAGAGTACAGGGACTTAAATGTGTTCAGGAAATAGGGGCCAAACCCCCATCTGTGAAGTAAATCCGTCATATGTCCAGTGTACGGAGTCAAATGCTTTATGTAGATCGATGGAAAGGAGGAAACCCTTTTGACGGGGGCCACCGTCCCATCTGGACTTGAGCAGGGATATAACGTCTATTGTTCTACGGATTTGGTCTGGCCCCTGACTCCCCGGGACGAAGCCAACCTGGTCCTTATGAATAAAGCTGCTACCCTATTCGCTAAAATCTTTGTAAATATTTTAATATCATTATTAATAAGCGAGATAGGCCTGTAGTTTACTATTTCACTAGGATCTTTCCCAGGCTTTGGGATTACTGTTATAAATGCTGTATTGAGCTCATGTTCCAGGGGGTCACCATCCCTAAGGGAGTTGAAAAATTTAGTTAGGTGAGGGGCCAGGGAAGGGGCAAACTTTTTGTAATAACCCGTTGAAAAACCATCCGGTCCCGGGGCTGAACCCGTCTTTAAGGATCGGATCGTAGCTAATACTTCCTCCACTGAAAAAGGGTCTTCCATAAGCTCTCTATGCTCAGTAGACAGTTTAGGAAGTGGAAGATTGTTTAAGAAGCCATCACGTTGTGGATGTGGGGGCTGGTCAATGGCTCTGCACAGCTTAGAGTAAAATTGTGAAAAGGCCTCCATAATCTTCGTCGGGTTTTGGGTCAAGTCACCTGCAAGCATTTTGATTTTGGGGAAAGCTAAAGTGCGTGCTTTAGGGGTACGTTTGGTCGCTAATCTAGATCCTATTCGGTCGGATTGGTGGTAGAATGTGGCTCCAGTCCATCTTAGGTGTTTTTCTGCTGCTGAGGTCAGAGCAAGATTGAGGAGGGTACGGGATTTGTCAAGTTTGTTCAGTGATTCAGCCGTAAGAAGGCTCTTGTGCGCCCTCGCCGCAGCCCTATATTCATCTGTTAGTTTAAGGACTTCCGCTTTGTGTGCTGCTTTGAGTTGGGAATATAAACTAATGATGTGTCCACGGAGAACCGCTTTGTGTGCTGCCCATACCGTTGTCGGGAGACATCTGTCGTTTGGTTGATACTGAAATAGTCTTTAATGGCTCTTTCAATATCCGTGAAAAGTATCAGATCACTAAGGAGCGATTCCTGTAATCTCCATCGAGGGGGTTCCTTTGTGGGGCCCGCTCTCTGGGTTACCACTGAGACTATCGCATGATCTGACAAAGGGGAGTCCAAGATTTTAGAATTGATGACAAGTGGGATTGTGCGGGATCCTGAGAAGATGTGGTCTATCCTGGCGTATGAGTTGTGGGGGGCGTAAAAGTGAGTAAAATCTTTTTTGTGTGGATTAGCTTCCCTCCATATATCTATCAGTCCCTCCTCGTACAGGAGAGCTGCAATCTTAATACTTTGTTTAGTTGGGCGTTTAGGTCTAGAATGTCCATTTGCAAGTCTGTCAAGTCCGGAGTCGAAGGCGATATTAGAGTCGCCTCCCATAAACACAGTGCCTTTCAGGTGGATGTGAAGTTTTTTGAGCATTGTGTCAAAGAACTGTCTTTGACCTTTATTGGGTGCATAATAGGAAACGAAGGTATATAGTTCACCATCTATGTTACCCGAAACAAGCAGGAAGCGACCCTGCGTATCAACAACCGTCTCTGTTTGAGAAACATTTAAATGTTTGGCGAAGCAGATCGCTACTCCCTTGGTTTTGTTTTCCGTGGAAGCCAGGAAAAATTGGGGGTAATGTTGGTGTATGAATGAGGGTTTATAGCTAGCTGGGAAATGTGTTTCTTGAAGCAGAAGGACATCAGCATGCATGGATTTATAAGACTGGAAAACCTTTCTACGTTTAACCGGAGAGTTAAGGCCTTGCGTGTTGTGTGAGAAAATTTTAAGCTGATGGTGTTGCTCTGAGGTGTTAGCCATAATCCAGAGGGGAGAGAACTATGTGGAGTATCTGAGCCTTACTGTCACCTGGAGACACAAAAGTAATGTGTGATCCAGCTGCTGGGGGACCTGGAGTGCTCCAACCTGGGAAGTTGAGCCAGAACTTCCCTTTGAGCCCAGGAGAGCCTACAATCGAGTATAGAGGAGTAGAGGGAGAGAGATGGGAAAAAGAGATGAAATAGTAGAGACAAAGATGAAAAAATGGTGAACATTGCAATATAAACAGCCTTAAGAACAAAATTATCACAGTATATTGAGCAAAAATGAGATGGGGTAACATACCCCAAACGAATCCAAGGGAGGGAGCGAGAGGTCGGACCCTTCCTTCTGTCCAGTTGGACTGGAGCAACCAAAAAAAAAAAGAAAAAAAAAAAAAAAAGAAGGGGTACAACCAAGGTCCCAAGGGACTCAGAAGTTCTCTTGGGAACTAGGAGCAGTGCACTGGGCCCCACCACAGCCCCTGCCCCTCTGACCCTATTGAATAAAGACATCAAAAGAGTCCATCAGAAACATATGACAGAGCGATCAAAATGTATAGATAACCTTAAAAAACTGAAAGGTAATAACAAAAATGCGGTTAGACACTGAGAATTGTAGTGACCCAGGATCCCCCTCACAAGTGACGGGAGCCGAGGTCGCCCTGAGCCAAACTGGGCTCAATCATAGATAATCCCTCCCGGGGAACTCCCCCCTCCTCCCCCAAATCCCCGAGCCAGGCAGCAACACAAAGAAAAAAAAAAAAAAAAAAACACCATTACAAAAAAAAGGGGAGTAAAACCATATACATTTTGCCCTGGGAGCCCAGGCCGGTAAAAACAGACGTATACAAAAAAGAAAAGTTACTGGCCCCCTCAGGTGGAGCTAATGCGGACTATCCTATATAGCAACCAAAAGATTGTCTGGGGAGGACCAGTAAAAAAGAACAAAAAAAAGAGCTGGGGTGAATTTTCAAAGGGATCCTACAGGTTAGGATTTGCCACCAACCAACTACTATTGGGTCTCAAACCACCAGCAAATAGATATGAATCACGTCAGGAGATTTTCCTTCGATCTCTTGGAGCCTTGTTTCATCCAGGAAGGTTGAAGAGGGCTTGCCGGAGGGGGTCTCTTGGTGGAGGAAGGGGTCCCTTTGCTTGTATGAGATGAGGAAGGATTCTGATTGATGAGACCCAATTGCAGAAATAGATGTTCGCCTTCAGGAAAGGTAGAAAAGCTGCAATTTCTGCTTTTATATGTGAAGTTCAGTCTCAGAGGAAATGACCACCTGTAGGGAATATCTTTCTCTTGTGGCAATAGTAGCAATGGTTTAAGGGATCTCCTCCTTTGGACTGTGTAGGGGGACAGGTCAGCAAAAATCTGTATTTCATGTCTGTGAATAGATAATTCCTTCATGTTTCTGGCTTTCCGCATAACGTCCTCCTTTACGGCATAAAAATGAGGTTTAACAATTATGTCTCTGGGGAGGCCATCTTTGCGTGGGGGTTGTAACGCTCTGAGCCCTATCCAGCTCCAGGCAGTGTTCAGGGATCCCTGGAATGAGATCTTTGATAAGGTCTTTGACCGCAGACTGGACCTCTTGTTCGGCTTCCGGGAGCCCCGTACTCTGAAGTTGTAACGTCTCGATCTGTTTTCGAGATCGTCTATTTTCGCAAAGGCCGTCTCGAGTTGATCCTGCATTTCTTCAATTTGCGCTGTATTCTGGTTAATGCGAGCCCCAGCTTGGTCTGCTTTGTGTTCTATATGGTCTAATCTAAGGCCAAACTGCTGCATATCAGCATGAATGGAGGATGTAATTTGAGCTGCATTCTGAGCTAGGCTTTTTGAAAGCATGAGAGCAGAAGCTTCTATCATGGAGGGGAAGTCTGTGGGGGTGGGGGTAGCCTCCTGCGCTTCGCTGACTGACAGCAGGAGGCTTGTCTGTGGATCCATCATGGGGGTAGATGGTAATCCGTTTTGCAGGCTTAGAAGTAGTGATTCGGTGGATGCTGGTGAGTGATCCTGGGGCTGCGGGCCGTGCACAGTACCTGGTGTATGTGGAGAGAGGAGGTCCTGGTCTGCTATAGATTCTTCCACAGACACAGCCATGCTGCGGTTCGGAGTTGCGGCGGCCATCTTGGCATAGCTGAGGGGTCCGCTCGCGGCCGTCATCTGGCCAGTGAGGTTCCTTCTGGTGGTGCCCGAGGACATAGGAGGCTTCCCGGGGGTTTCCCCTGCCCTGCAGTGCCGTTTAGGCGGTCGGATGAGCACTCTGTCAGCTCACGGGGAACAGAGTAGGCTGTGGTGGCGCGGAGCTTCAGATGCTAGTGGCCATCTTGGAGCTGCCGCGCATGCGCTCTCCCTTGAACACCATTTTCATATGTGGGCGGGACTTTACGTATATGTTCGCTTCTGCATGCAAGCACACGGGGACAATTTTTTTTTTTACTGTTAGTTTGATGCTTTTGTCCAAAAAATAAATTTTTTGATCACTTTTATTTCTATTAGAAGGAATGCAAACATCCTTGTAATAGGAATGTGGCATGACAGGTCCTCTTTACAGTGAGATATGGGGTCAATAAGACCCCACATCTCACCCCTAGGCTGGGAAGTCTGGAAAAAAAAAAAAAAAAAAAGATCCTGGCTTCGATCGTAGCGGTGAGTCGGTAGAAGCACCGGAGGGTGGCGGGAGGGGGGGGGGGGGTCATCCCTTCTCGCCTCCCGTAAGAACAATCAAGCAGTGGAACAGCCGTTATGATCATTCTTATGGTGTAGGGCATTGCTGTCTGAAAAAGCTGATATCTGAATGATGTCTGTAGCTGCAGGCATCATTCAGATATCCCCGCACAAATTCAAGGACGTCGTATGACGGCCGGCGGGCAGGAAGTGGTTAAAACGCATTTTTTTTTTAACACAAAGTTGTCCATTTATGCAATATTTCTAACACATGGCATGTACATACCAAAAATGACACCCCGAAATAGATTCTCCAACTCCTCCTGAGTACGGCAAGACCACAATTGTGAGACTTCCACAGCCTGGCCACATACAGAGGCCGAGTACAGCCGAGTATGGCTGAGCATGGCAGAGTATGGCAAAGTATGGCTGGGTATGGCAGAGTATGGCTGGGTATGGCAGAGTATGGCTGGGTATGGCAGAGTATGGCTGGGTATGGCAGAGTATTTCAGAGTATTGCACAGGGAATTGCAGAGTAGTGCAGGGTATTGCTGAGCATGGAGGAATGGCTGAGCATGGATGGATGGATGGATATGACAGCAATTGTCACTGAGCAGCGCTGTGGGCACTACACATCCAGCCCACAGCGCTGCTGCCATCTGATCCCTCCCCCTCTGTACCAATCAGTACAGAGAGGGGAGAGAGGAAGCGGTTTGTTTACATGTGATCGGACCGGACCCGGCAATCACAGATGTTCCCGTGTGCGCATCCCAGGGGGCACGCGGGAACGGTTTTCTGGGATCACGTCATAGTACATGATCCCAGAGTTATCCAACCACCCTGCAGCCGTCATTTGGCTATGGGCCGGTTGGTAACTGGTTAATGATGCTTAAAGTGAAAAAATAAAAGAGAAATATTCCTTTAAATATCGTACCTGGGGGTGTCAATAGTATGCCTGTAAAGTGGCGCGTGTTTCCTGTGCTTAGAACAGTCCCTGCACAAAATTACATTTCTATAGAAATAAAGGTTATTTAAAACTGCTTGAGGCTTTAATGTAATGTTGGTTTCCGGCAATATGGATGAAAATCAGTAATAGAAATGGCATGGGTACCCCCCCCAGCCCATTACCAGGCCCTTTGGGTGTTGTATGGATATTAAGATGAACCCCGCACCCAAATTAAAAAAAGAAAAGGCGTTAAGCCCCCAGGCCCTATATACTCTGAACAGCAGTATACAGGCAGTGAAAACAAGACAGGGACTGTAGGTTTGTTCTTATGTAGAATCTGTTTGTAATTTGTAACAGGTACATTTTGTAAGTGTAGCTCCAGCCAAAAAATCTATTTTAAAGCTTTTTGGAAAACATATCACCCCTGTAACATTTGTTTTGCTGTCTGTGCCCCTGTTCAGGAGATTTTACCTCACTTTCTGTCCCAATGACAATTGGATTTTGAAAATTTGGGGTTTTTAAGGGAAACAAGGATTGGTGATAAATCAATGGAGGAGACACCTTTTTTCCATATTAACTCTTACAGGAGAGAATTTGTCTTCTTCCTTGGGGTAGATTTCCTCTCACTTCCTGTTGTCTCCCTCCGTTTGTAAGTAGGAGTTTATTGTAAGTCAGATTTTTGAAAATAGGGGACCGCCTGTATATACTATACGGCCTGCCCTATACACTCTGAGGAAAATTAGCCCTCACATTTACTCTTGCTGGGCGCTGGAACAGGCCCTGCTATTAAATATTATATCAAGAATTGTAATTACGTGGCCCCTATTAAACAGGGGCAGAAAAATTGGGCCTTAGGCGTTGGTGGTGGGACAACACTGTAAAGCCTCACAGATACTTTTGTTGAGCGCAGTAACAGGCGCTGCTGTGAAATATTGGATCAAAAATTGTAATTACACGCCCCTGTTAAACAGGGGCAGAAAAATTGGGCCTTAGGCAGTGGTGGTTGTGCCACAACACTGCAACCCCTCACAGATACTCTTGTTGAGCACAGGAATGAGCCCACTGATTCATTTTTATGAAGGTGAGCTGATCAACCGAGTCGGTGGACAGGCGCACTCTGTGATCGGTTACAAAGCCTCCAGCGGCACTGAATGTGCGTTCCGCTGGATGCAGGACAGGCCAGTAGCTCATCTGCAACTGTGAAAGCTCTGGCCAGCAGGCCCGGACTGGGGCAAAAAATAGGCCCGGGCATTTTAAACTGAGCAGCCCATTTTTTTTTTTTATACAGATCAGGGAAGTATGACATGTTTGTTACTTAACCAACCCCTGCCATGGGCCCCTTCCTCTCACAGGACGCTGCCAATCGTAAGCAGCTGAGACATTTCATGGTCTGCAGCTGCACATATACAAGAGGAGTGTATATGTGCGGCTATCCTGGCTATCCTAAGGTTTTACTTACCTGAGCCCCGAATTTCCGTGGGCGTGATCCCACGTCACTCACTCCATGGCTTCTCGGCTCTTCATTGGATAGATTAATAGCAGTGCAGCCATTGGCTCCAGCTGCTGTCAATCAAATCCAATGCCGCGGGCTCCGGGGGGCGGGGCCGAGTCATACACTCGGTGGCTATGGATGCTGAGTGTATGACACGGGTGCGCGGCAGAGAGATTCCCAGAGGGGGTTATCTATTGCGGGGAGGAGCCGCCGTGGGACCCCAGAACAGGTGGATTGGGGCCACTCTGTGCAAAGTGAACTGCACAGTGGAAGTAAGTATGACATGTTTGTTATTTAAAAAAAAAAAAAAAAAAAAAAAACTGAACCTTTAGTGTCACTTTAAGGCCTCAGCCCAGGTTCACACTACTGCGATGTGAGATACCACATGTAATTCGCACAGGTATCGCAACACATTCCTGTGTGAATTACATGTGGTATCTCTGGGGTGCATTTTGAGCCATGGATCTGTATGGCTCAAATCGCACTGCATTCACACCAAACTGGTGCAGGACCCTTTTTTGTCCGCACCAGAATCAGATTGCATGGGTGTTCACACCCAATGCGATCCGATTCTGCAAACTGCGCTGCGTTTTGCAAACTGATTGCGGGGTGTCGTTAACATACACTCTGCAATTGGTTCACATAGATGGATGCAATTTAGATGCAGTGCTGAAACTGCAGCAAATTTGCTGTGAATTCGCACGACATCTAGTGTGAACCCAGGCTAAGAGATAACAGTTAATTTTAGGCCACATTAAAAATATATTACACAAAATGATATATGATATAATCCAAAAGGTGTCCTGCATTTAAAGTGTATATATGATTTTTTTTTTTCTAACACTGCACTGCACTGTGTACAAGAGACCACTGACCAGATCAAAGCATGCTCTCATCATGCTTTGTGTAAATGCAGGTGTAAAACATGATTTTGGGAAAACGGGCAGGCTGGCATCACTTACTTTTTTAGCTGTCCTGTCCAGGCCCCGGATACACTTTTCCGACATCAGGCAGAAGAGGACTAATCCAGGCAGCTCCTCCCCCTTCATGATCACCTGAGTCACCTAGCCAGCTTTCATGTGCAGGAGGCGGGTCTGAGATCCTCCAGCTGCATATACAGACGGTAGTGGCGTGGAAGTACTCGGCCTCTCCGTCCCTCCTTCTCTCCTGGCGTCCTGGTTGCCAGGTGACCGACGGCTGTGAGGCGCATGCGTGAACCGGGACCTTCGCTTCAGCAGTGACCTAGGTTGCTATGGAGCGGCTTGGTGGGCGGGGGAATGGTGAGACTCCTTCCACTCCTCCCGCATATGCAGCACATCGCCCGCGGCCGGCTCTGCATCCTGCCCATCCACCCGCGGCCGGCCCTGCAATCCGCCCATCCAACTGCAGCCAGCCCCGCAATCCGCCCATGGCCAGCCCTGCATGTCACAGTCTCCGTAGGAAATGCGGCCTGGCGGCCCCGGCCCACCGGGAAAATGCCCGGTGTGCCCTATGGCCAGTCCGGGCCTGCTGGCCAGTGATCCATCCTCAAAACCCAGTAATCCAGTGGATTTTCAGTTGGAAAGGTCTCCAAGTCTGATCTTACCCCTAGGTATTCCTGCACCATGTAAAACAGACGCTGGCGATGGTTGCTGGAACCGATCAGACCTTGAGGCTGCAGACTAAAAAATTGTCTGAACGCATCGGTCAGACGGCCACCTTCTCCACCACTCCTTTTGTGACTGACCAAAGCGTCAGCAACACGTTGTCCAGGAGGACCAGGAAATTGTAACCTCCCGGGCTCTGAAAACGCATTGCACAATCCTTTTTGCAAGGCCTCCCGAAGACGTTTCATCTTCTGCTCCCTCTGTGATGGCTGGATAAGTTCCGCCAACTTACCCTTGTAACGTGGATCAAGAAGGGTTGCCAGCGAGGGGGCGTGGCTACCGCGCAGCTGAATGGTAGTGTAACTCCGCAGCTCCACTCCAGCTAAGGGAACCACCGCATATTGGGACGACACTGACCCACTATTTGCCTCTCCAGACAACATAACATTACCGCTGACCCGCCCAGATGACCCGCAAGAGGAAAGACGCGGCACAACTGAAGAAACTACAGGATTTCTTCCAGCCGAAAGACCGCGATCATGCCTAAAATGGCGCAGCTGAATGGTCTCCAGCCTCCAGACCAGGCTCACAAACAGGCCTAATCCACGAGTCTCCGGATGCCTCCACAACTCCCTCACAGCCCAGCCAAATTAAAGCCACATCTGGCGGATGACATCCAGCAAAGAAACATCACACAAGACTCAATGGAGGACACAAGAGAGCTGGTGGATCCGTTTACAGCATTCCCCACAACGGGTAAGCCTGTGTCTGACACCATGCTCAAAGATACGCTTGTTTCCTTACGCAGCTCTATGCACACAGACATGCTGCAATGTGTTAACAACTTTAAAACAGAACTGGGATCCCTGGGCGGGAGAGTAAATCATAGAGGATAAATTGGGGGACTTTGCTTCATCCCACAACACCCTAATTGATGCCCACAATGATCACTCTGATGAGATTGCATGGCTGAGGTCAAAAGGTCGCTGACCTTGAAGATATGTCACAAAGAAATAATGTTAAACTACGGGGGGTCCCAGAAACTATTCTTCCCCCCCCAACTTCAACAGTATGCCCGAGACTTACTCAAGACCTTCTTACCCACCATTTCAGAATCTGAAATTCAAATTGACCGCATTCATAGACTGCCAAAACCATCACATCTCCCAGATAATATACCCAGAGATGTCCTGTACATTTTTATCAAACCAAAGAACAACTTATGTCCGCATTCCGCAAAAACCAACAACCACCAGAAAGATTTGCGCATATTCAATTATTTGCAGATCTTTCACAATTCACAATGCAAAAACGTAAAGCTTTATTGCCAGTGACCAAGGCCTTGCGCAAACATAATATATCATATACCACTGGGGGTATCCGGTCAAATTAACTGTCACTCATGACGGTAACACCACAGTAGTTACGGATGTCGAAGAGGGACTCCAGCTACTCAGATCTCTGGACATACTACCTGATCACGCACCTGCAGGCCCCTCTCCCCCTGCAAAACTAAACACCCAGTATGAATGGCAAACGGTGTCAAGTAAGAAGAGCAACAAACAAAATAAATCAAGAGCACCCAATCACAAAAAGTAAACTACTTTTCTATCAAGGTTCCCAACAAAATCTGGAGTTCTCGGCTGAGATTTCTCCCCCTCTGATATATGGGCAAATGTTCTGCCCCCAAGTTCAAGCTCAAGTTCGACTTTATCTTTTTACTGCAATGTTTTTTCATTTTTCATTCTAATTTTATTTCTCCCTTCACCTTAACCGCAATTTCTTTCCACTGGTCTGCCCTTCGGTGCAAGCTCACAAGGAAGGGACACCGAAAAACCCAAGTCAATCCAACTATCATCAAAATCCCAAGTCAAGATGGGCTACACTTCCGGGACTAAGGTATCGTAATCATCCACTTTCACACCACATAAATGGCGCTTAAAATAGTTTCCTTCAATGTAAACGGCCTCAACCACCCGGCCAAGAGGGCCTCGGTTTGGAGTGAGATGATTAAGCTCCAAGCTGATGTCCTCTGTCTCCAAGAGACACATTTCTTAGCCAGCAAAACCCCTATTTTAAGCATAAAAAATTCCCCCACAAATTTTTTGCTTCAGCTCCTTCAAAACAAAAAGGAGTCCTTATAGCCATCAGAGACTCTGTGGCCTTCAATCTATTGGAAACACACATAGATCCTGCAGGAAGATCTCATTCTCCTTGGAGAACTGAATAATAAACCCTACACAATTGTAAACCTATACGCGCCAAATTCCCATCAACTCCGCTTTCTAAGAAGACTCTATCAAAAAGCCACCAATATTCAAAAAGGATCACTGGTGATATGTGGAGACCATAACTTAACAGTGAACCACTCATTGGATACCACATCCAAAGCCAAAAGACCTCCCCCCTCGCTTCAACCTCTACTACATTTTCAAGATATCTATGATGTTTGGAGATGCCAACATGCTAACGAAAGAGACTTCACTTTCCACTCTACCAGACATAACGCATACTCCAGATTAGATCTGATATTGGTGGACAAAGTACTTCTACAAGCTGTGTCCTCCTCCACCATACATAACATAACATGGTCTGACCATGCTCCTGTATCTATCACTGTGGTGGAGGGGCACACTCCGAGTCCTACCTACATATGGAGAGCTAATTCACGTGTTTTTCAGATGCCGCAACATGTCAGAAATATTAATGATAAATTATCTGAATTTTTTGAAGTAAATACCAACTCTGTATCTGATCCTGCAATACTGTGGTGCTCACATAAGGCTTTTATTAGAGGGATATTACTTCAGATATGTGCAAGGGAGAAGAGGCAGAGGACACATAGGCTAAACCTAATTATTAAAGACATAAAAACCCTAGAGACTTTAAACAAGCAAAATTCCACCCATCATACGGCCCAAAAGCCCTCTCAACTTCGCTCTGATCTCAGACTCCTGCTAATTGAACGATATGACAAACACATACAATCTCTAAAACTGACACATTATTCATCTGGCAACCATGCAGGCAAATTCCTAGCCCAAAGGCTCAAAACAGCCAGGACTAAATCTAAAATTCAATTTTTACTCCATCCAAAGGATAAACATAAAATATACAACCCTAAAGAAATAGCTAATTCTTTTGCTGAATACTATTCAACATTATATAATCTAAATAAAAGACCCCAACACACCACAACCAACAGAGGAAAGCATACAGATCTTTTTGTCCAAACTTAAACTTCCCTCTCTCTCACAATCACAACTAGCATACCTTAATGCCCCTATTACGGAGTCTGAGATCCAGAAAGTGATACGAACACTTCTATTGGGTAAATCTCCAGGCCCAGATGTCCTGCCCAACGACTATTTTAAGACATTTTATTTCAAACTAACTCCGACCTTACAGGCGGTCTTCTCAGCCGCGATGTCCTCTGCCTCATTTCCCCCCCGAAATGATAAAGGCCTATGTTGTGACTATCCCTAAACCTGGAAAAGAGCCCACATCCCCGCCCAACTTCAGGCCGATATCATTACTCAACACTGATGTAAAGATTTATGCGAAAATCTTAGCCCATAGATTACTTCCTATCCTTCCTTTTCTAGTAAAATCTGACCAATCAAGCTTTACGGCGGGAAGACAAGCTACTGATGCCACTAGGAGAGTTATCAATATCATGCAATACGCTCGGTCCTGTCGGATGCCTTCTCTGCTCCTCTTTGGATGTGGAGAAGGCATTCGACAGGATCCATTGAGGCTATATGAGACACACACTGCAAAAGTTTGGCTTCTGTGGACCCATTTTATCTGCCATACTGGCGCTATACTCCTCTCCCTGTGCACAAGTTTTCACCTCTAACCTATTATCAGACACCTTCACTATATCTAATGGCACTAGGCAGGGCTGCCCCCTCTCTCCCTCCATTTTTAATCTACTAATTGAACCCCTTGCAGAAAGAGTTAGGACTCACCCCAATATCTTGGGCTTCTCCATACAAGGACAAGCCCACAACATAAATTTATTTGCAGACAATATTATTCTCTTCTTAACATCACCCGATATATCACTACTACATGCACATGACACCCTCAATGAATTCAGCAAGATTTCATATTACAAAGTCAACTTCACAAAGTCAATTATACTAGATTTGGGAATAACACCCTCTTTAAAATCCAAACTACTTGCATCCTATCCCTATACCTGGAGCAACTCAAATATTACCTATTTAGGCCTAACACTAACTAAAAATCCCCAAGATCTAGCAGAAGCCAATTATCCTGCTTTAATTACTAAACTCTCCAAGGAAACAAAAAGAATGGCCAATACTGAGTTAACTTGGACAGGACGCCTAGCCTCATTTAAAATGTTAATCCTGCCCCAAATACTTTGTGTCCCATACCCTACCAGTCCCAATACACAACACATACATCAAAGCACTAAACACCCTGCTCTCTAGCTATATCTGGAAACTTAAAAGACCGAGATGCTCCAAAATATTATTGGTCAAGCATAGAAAGGCGGGTGGTATGGGACTAGTTGATATTAAAGATTACCATAGAGCAGCTATCCTCACACAACTTAAAGAGTGGTTCGACTCGACACCTAGAACTTTATGGTGCAACATAGAACAAACCCTGACCCCATCTAGTACTCTGGAATGCCTCCTACTACTAGATGTTTGGAGACCCCTTCCCATTAATAAACTACCACTCACTATTCAAGCATCGGTCTTAGCATGGAGGGACCTATGTAATGTCCCAACTCCAAAACCCAATCAAAAGGACATTCCTATACCTATAGCAACTCTTTCTCATGCCATTCCAAATCTTAATATCAAAGACTGGCATGATAAAGGCATTAAAACAGTTGCTGATCTTCACCATGATAACTCCCTTATCCCCTTTTCTGTGCTTAAGAACCTGTACATTCTTTGCTCCACCGACCAATACAAATACAATCAAATAGCGCACTTTCTACGCACTATCAAATCTTATCATATTTAACTTCCAAAAGAAGTTTGGGAATACTTCATCAAGAAACCAACTCCACCCAGAGGCATCTCTCTGTTCTACAATCTGTTCCAACATAAATTAGAGTTCATAAAATCCCCACCTTATCAAAAATGGGAATCAGACCTAGGAATACATATTACGAATCCACAATGGCAACACGCATTTCGATCACTATATAAAGCATCTAGATGCGTCAACCATTGGGAGCTATCCCAAAAGATAGCACTTCGATGGTACCTCACCCCATATAGAGTCTCAAAGTTTGGAAATCACAGCTCTCCACTGTGTTGGAGAAACTGCGGTTCAATAGGCAACTTGCTACATATGTTCTGGACCTGTAAACATTTAACCAGCTTCTGAAACTATCTTTCGATCAATTTCAACTATCACAGGGATCTTGACCCGTCCAAAGCCAAGTTTGGCAATACTAAATATAGGTATAGAATTGTTCCCACCCGAATTTAGAACTGTGATCACCCACATTTTTCTAGCAGCTAGAACCTTAATAGCCAAACACTGGAGAACAGACAAAGCACCAAACGTGTCCGAAATCCTTACAATCACCCAGACTCATTATGTATATGAATCTCTTCTAGCTAGTAGAAATGGTCAAAAGGAAAAGTTTGATAACCAATGGAAATTATGGACAACGTGGTTTAAAGGTAATAAAGACTGAACAATTTGAGATAAATTCACCTTACTCTAACTATATATATTAAGCTTGCGAAAAGGTCAGACCAGGGAAAAACCCTAGGGAAAAACCCTTCCCCCTCCTCCCCTTCCCACCTTTTTTCCTTCTATCTCCCTACAGTATATGCACATCTATAGAGATAATATTCTTACGATAACTTCAAGGTAACTCGGACCATGCAATAACCTTGTATTAGTCCTTGCATGTATTTTTGAACATTTTGCTGATGTACGGTTATATCACATGTATACTCTGAAAACTCAATAAAAACTATTTGAAAAAAAAAAAAGAAGGGTTGCCAGCCAGTATTGATCCCTCTCCTTGATACCACAAATCTGAGGGTCCTTTCGCAGGCTTTGCAGGATCAGGGAGGCCATGCAGCATAGGTTTACTGAGGCATTCGGTCCAGAGTCCTCTGGGTCACTAAGGATGACCTGATCTGCAGCCACCTCCTGCCAGCCACGTAGAAATCCATGGGTTTCTGGGACCTGAAAACGATCCCTTGAAAACTGCTGCTGATGCTGAGTGCCAGGCTCCACCTCCATGCTGACACAATCCTCCTCCTCTTCCTGTGTGATAGGCGGGCCTGCAGGAATACTGTCTGGATAAAGGAGGCCTTGAGAGGTAAGGAAGTCCTCCTCTTCCTCCCTCTGTTCTGCCTCAAGTGCCCTGTCCATTATTCCACACAGCGTGTGCTCCAATAGGTAGACAAGAGGAACAGTATCACTGATGCATGCACTGTCACTGCTCATCATTCTCGTGGCTTCCTCAAATGGTGACAGGACAGTGCCTGCATCCTTGATCATGAACCACTGGCGTGGCGAAAAAAAGCCAAGCTCCCCTGACCCTGTCCTGGTGCCATACTTGCACAGGTAGTCATTGTTGGCCCTCTGCTGTGTGTGCAGCTGCTGCAACATTGCCAATGTTGAGTTCCACCTGGCGGGCATGTCAGATGAGGCGGTTCTTGGGCAGGTTGCATTCCTTTTGGGAGGTCAGCCAGCCGAGCACTGGCATTATATGACCGGCGGAAATGCCCACAGACTTTCCTGGCCTGCCTCAGGAGACCCTGTAAGCCCGGGTACCTGCCCAAGAACCGCTGCACCACCAAATTAAGGAAGTGAGCCAAACAGGGAACATGGGTAAAGTGTCCCTGTCGGAGGGCGGAGAGGAGGTTGGTGCCATTGTCACAAACAACCATTCCTGGCTGAAGCTGGCGTGGCATCAACCACCTCTGAGCCTGCCCCTGCAGAGCTGCCAATATCTCTGCCCTAGTGTGGCTCCTGTCTGCTAAGCAGACCAACTCAAGCACCGCATGGCATCTTTTTGCCTGAGTGCTTGCGTAGCCCCTAGAATGCCTGCGGAGCACCGCTGGTTCCGAGGACAAAGAGGAAGAAGTGTATACCAATATTCCGCGCTTAGGACAGACACCAATACGAACTGCAGCCCCCCCAAAAAAGGAAAACATCTAGGTGAAGTCCAAGTGCTGTAAACTATGAAAGGGGGATTGGCGCTGTTCACTATTCAAATAATGATACCTTATCTCACTACAAAGGAATGTGTGTGTAACAAATCTGGGTGAAAAAATTATATATATAGTGAAAAGATGCAGAAAAATTAATTGCGTGTAATCACATAGACATTAAATATCAGATATTCAAATCACCCCAAAAAATATATATAAAGAAATGATGAAAATTACCATAAGTATGGCTGAAAACACTAGTAGACATAAGGACTGTTCATAATAAAAATAAAAAATAATTGCAGATGAAAAATATATTAAAAGCACCCTAAAAAAAAAAACAGTAAATAGTAAACAATCCAAATTGTGTTATACAAATGTGTGTATAGAAGATTTAAATTGTGATCGTATAAAAAGTGAAACACTGGTGAAAAAAATATAAAATTCTGATAAAAAATGGTCTAAAAAATATGTGATGGTTATCCGTGCAAACAAAAACTACAAAAGTTAATACATATATCCAGAAATTGTCCCATGTGTAAGAAAATCCTTGTGCGTATCCAAGCGATTCCGGATAGGTCTACTGTGGTTGATGTAAACCGTCCTATTCGGAACCCCCTCTTGTGCCCCCACTCACCGGAGCGCCCAACCCCTGC
This sequence comes from Lithobates clamitans, assembly GCA_037952925.1. NCBI lineage: Eukaryota > Metazoa > Chordata > Amphibia > Anura > Ranidae > Lithobates > Lithobates clamitans. The sequence goes on from JBBGZY010000449.1 coordinate 20,125,979, forward strand.
AGGGGTAATGGGCATATAAATGTAAATCCGGTGGCCAGAATTCCAAACGATCAATGTACCCCTCACCGACTCCTTCCCACTTGTGTGACCGCTGTATTCATGTCATTCCAGAGATGTCCTTTGATGCAGATAGAAATTCTGATACCAACTTGATAAGCTGGGTGCTATATTTTGCATATGTCTTGGCATGAAATGTATATGTTTCTGACATCCAAACTATAGTGACATCATTGGGTAAAAGGACCTGAGCAACTGAAACCAATTTCCTTGGAAATACAGCTCAAGCCATACAGTGTTAAATAGTTTTCAAGGCAGAGGAACAAGAAGCTGCCTTGAAAACTATTTAACACTGTATGGCAGATTTTTGCACATGGATTTTCTTACACATAGGACAATTTCTGGATATATGTATTAACTTTTGTAGTTTTTGTTTGCACGGATAACCATCACATATTTTTTAAACCATTTTTTTATCAGAATTTTATATTTTTTCACCAGTGTTTCACTTTTTATACAATCACAATTTAAATCTTATATACACACACACACATTTGTATAACACAATTTGGATTGTTTACCATTTACTGTTTTTTTAGGGTGCTTTTAATATATTTTTCATCTGCAATTATTTTATTTTTATTATGAATAGTCCTTATGTCTACTAGTGTTTTCAGCCATAATTATGGTAATTTTCATCATTTCTTTATATATATTTTTTGGGGTGATTTGGATATCTGATATTTAATGTTTATGTGATTACACGCAATTAATTTTTCAGCATCTTTTCAATATATATATATATATATATATATATATATATATATATATATAATTTTTTCACCCAGATTTGTTACACACACATTCTTTCGTAGTGAGATAAGGTATCATTATTTGAATAGTGAACAGCGCCAATCCCCCTTTCATAGTTTACATAGAGGAAGAAGAAGAGGAGGGGGTGGAGGAGAGAGGTGTGGCAGAATCCCCACTACCAGCATTGGAGGCGTGGTGGCGGAACAAGTTCCAACAATACTGCACCCTGTCCTGCATCCTTCTCAGCTGCCAGCAGGGTTACCCAATGCGCCGTGAAAGAAAGGTAACGTCCCTGTCCATGCCTACTGGACCATGAGTCAGGGGTAATATGCACCTTACCACTGACCGCCCTCTCCAACGAGGCCAAGACATTGCCTTCCACACGTCGGTAGAGAGCCGGAATGACCTTTCCAGCTGTCGCTGGCGTTTGGGAACCTGCCACTGAGGCACCGCACATTCCACAAATTCTCAAAAAGGGGGAAGAGTCTACCAACTGAAAAGGCAGCAGTTGGAGTGCTAGCAATTTAGCCAAACTAGCATTCAGCCACTGAGCATGTGGATGGCTGGGACTGAATTTCTTTCGCCGGTTTAGTAACTGGGGTAGGGAAATGTGCCTGCTACAATTGGATGTTGGTGTACCGCTAGCAGATTGCCCGCAAGTGCTTGGGACACCTAATTCTACACCTTCATTCCTCTCAATGCAGGTCTTCGAGAGGACTGAAGTTATAGTGGGGTTGGAGATCCCAACTGATGAGGAGCAAGGAGAGGTCTGCCTTGTTCTTTGGTGTGGGTCTTTTAAGTACTGTTGCCAACGGACTGCGCGGGAGCTCGACATATGTCTGGTCAAGAATGTGTTGGCCAAGCAGCTGCTGTTTAGGCCACGCTTGATACACTTCAGACATATGTTGCAAACAGCTAAGGTGCGATCTGCTGTACACGTCTCAAAAAAGGCCCACACCAAAGAACTTTTGGAAAAAGAGTCAGCAGCGCCCTGCGCATGCGGAGATCTGCGGTGTAATGCAGTCGGTTGCTTCTCAGGAATATTACTGGTACACACCAGAAAGGCAGAGGGAGATTAGGGAAATAAACAAGTGGCTATTATAAAAGCAGTCAGTCGAGAGTCAGCTGGTCTCTAGAGATGAACACATGGAGACAGGTAAGCTGAAAGACAAAACTCTATTGCATAACCATGACAGAACCCCCCCTCTTACGAGGCCTAACCCTTCCCCGCCTGGGACCAGGTTTAGAGGGGAACTTCAAATGAAACTTCCTCAACAGACGAGGTGCAAAGACCTCAAAAGCCTTGATCCACGACCTTTCCTCAGGACCAAACCCCTTCCAATGCACGAGATAATGGAGAATGCCTCTACAGAGTCGGGAATCCAAAATTTGGCTAACCTCGAACTCCTGATTATCCTCAGACCGGCGCTGCGGTAGAGAGGACGAGAGAACTTATTGAGGACTAAAGGCTTCAGAAGGGCAACATGAAAGGAGTTAGAGATTTTGAGGCTTTTGGGAATCTGGAGCTTGAAACAAACCGGATTCCGTTTAGAAGTTATGGTGTACGGACCAATGAATCTTGGGGCAAATTTGAGAGAAGGAACCCGGAGTATGATGTTCCTGGTGGAGAGCCAGACTTTCTCCTGGCTGAAGAGAAGGCGGCTTACGCCTGCGACGGTCAGGCAAAACTCTTGAATTTGTTGGCAGCTTTCTGGAGGGAATCATGAACATCAGCCCACATGGAATTGAATGATTCCTGAACAGTAGCCAAGGCTGGAAAGTCAAAAGAACAGGTCATAGAAAGAGGGAGTTGAGGATGTCTTCCATAAACAGTGACAAAGGGTGTTTTCTGAGAACTGACGTTGACATGATTATTGTGGGAGAACTCTGCCCACGGGAGTAGTGATGCCCAATCATTGTGATGAGCCGAGACCAAGGTAAGATGAAAGACCTCCAACTCCTGATTAACCCTCTCAGTCTGGCCATTGGATTCGGGATGGTAAGAAGAAGAGGTAAAATCCAAGATAATGTTGAGGGATTTGCAAAAGGCTCTCCAAAAACGGGACGTAAACTGAACACCCCTGTCCGAAACGACATGGGAAGAAACACCATGAAGGTGGAAAATCTCTCCTACAAAATGGGAACCAAGGCAGGGGCAGAAGGGAGACCAGGAAGATGAATAAAATGAGCCATCTTGGAGAACAGATCGATTACCACCCAATTCTCTGACAGTGGAAGATCGGTGATAAAATCCATGGCGATGTGAGACCAGGGCTCCTTAGGAATGGGCAAGGGCATGAGAAGACCAGCAGGGGCTTGTGTGGAAGATTTAGACTGAGCACAGACATGACAAGCCTTAACGTAGTCTTTAACATCCGAGCGGAGATTAGGCCACCAGTAGAGACGACTGATGAGCAGGAAGGATCGGAGGAACCCAGCATGACCTGGCACCTTGGAATCATGTCCCCAACAAAGGATCTTAGCTCTTAGCTCTGTGGGAACAAAGGTCTTGCCAGGAGGAATTTTTGATTCCAGGGTGGTAGAATATGCAACAATGCATGAGGTCGGAATGATCAGCTCAGGATCAAGGGTGGACTCCTCGTCCAAAGTGTCAAATGACCTAGAGAACGCATCAGCCCGACCATTGCAGGAACCAGGTTTGTACGTAATCATGAATTTAAAACGAGAAAAGAAGAGACTCCACCTGGCCTGTCTGGGGTTCAGACGTTTAGCATTCTGTAGGTATTGTAGATTCTTGTGATCAGTAAAGATCGTAATGGAGTGAGGGGAACCCTCCAAGAGATGACGTTACTCTTCCAACGCCAATTTAATTGTGAGAAGTTCCCGATCACCAATGGCATAATTTCTCTCTGCCTGAGAAAATTTTTTTTTAGAAGAACGCACATGGTTGACAGATCTCTTCTCAAAGAACTGAGAAAGCACAGCTCCCACCCCCATTGAAGAAGCGTCTAATTCAATAGAAAATGGGTCCCCAGGATTTGGTCTTCTCAAGAGAGGTCGAGAAACAAAGGCCTGTTTCAGATCGTGAAACGCAAAGACAGCCTCGGGAGGCCAGTCTTTGGCATTCGCACCCTTCTTGGTCACAGCGAAAATAGGCGCGGCAATGGAAGAGTAATTCCTTATGAACTGCCTATAATAATTTGTGAAGCCAAGAAAGCCCTGTGTGGCCTTGAGGCTAGCAGGAAGCGGCCAGTTGGTAATGGCCAAAACCTTTCCGGGATTCATGCGAAGACCCAAACTAGAAACAAAACATCCCAGAAACAGGACCTCAGGACATGCAAAGGAAAATTTCTCCAGCTTGGCATAGAGATTATTCTCTCTAAGGCGCTGAAGTACGGTGCGGACATGGTTTCTGTGAGCAAGCAGATTTTCGGAAAAGATGAGATTGTCATCCAGATAGATGACAACAAACTGGTACAGTAGATCCCTGAAGATTTCATTGACAAAGTTCTGGAACACAGCTGGAGCATTACACAAACCAAAAGGCATAACCAGGTATTCATAATGCCCATCCCTAGAGTTAAATGCAGTCTTCCATTTGTCACCTTCCCGTATTCTAATGAGATTGTATGCACCTCTGAGATCCAACTTAGTGAAAATGTAAGCCCCCTTCAACCTGTCGGACAGGATGGAAACCACCGGGTCATTCTTCTCCCACAGAGGGGGAAGCCCAGGCTAAAGCTTCACCAGAGAGGAGGGAAATGATGTAGGCTACCCTAGCCCGATCAGACAGAAAGTTTTGAGGCTGGAGCTCAAAATGAATGGTGCATTGGCTGAGGAAGCCCCTGCAGGCCTCAGAGTCCCCAGAAAAACGGGACGGAGTTGGGAGTAAATATGAATGTGTGGCTGCGACTGGTGCAATAGGTGCAGCTGCTGATTGTACTTTAGGCTGCAGGTTCAGGTTTCCCAAGGAGGCCTGGAGCTGCCTAAAGCTGGAAGCCAGATCTTGAAGGAATCGCATAACCCGAGTCTGATTAGATTCTTAAATCTCTAGTCTGTGAACTTTGCCCTGCAATGGATCGGCTGCAGGAAGTGGCGCATCAGCCACTTGGTCGCAATTGACATAGAGGCCCTATATAACTCCATACCACATGGTAGAGGTGTTGGAGTTATACAGGACTTCCTGAACGAACGTGATCTTGACTCATGGAAATATAACGAGTTTGTTATCAAAATGTTAGAATTCATACGAACACACAATATTTTTGTATTCAAAGGTTCCCACTACCTCCAAGGGACCAAGTGTGCCCCCTCCTATGCAAACTTGTACCTGGGGGGTGGGAATAAGATCTTTTTTCTGATGAGTCGAGATCAATGGACACTGGTCAGATTGTATCATGGCATCGTTATATAGATGTTTTCATGGTGTGGGCAGGATCAAAAGAGAACTTGATAAAGTTCTTGGATGGCCTACAGGTGAATACATACAATCTAAAATTCACATATACGTTTGACCAATCAATGATAACTTACTTGGACGTAGAAATTTTTACCAATGAAACAGGGATGATTTGCTCTACTCTATATAGAAAACCTTCAGCCGGAAACAGCTTGCTACATGCCAGTGGAGAAGAACAACAAGGGCGCCACTCTAAGTGCAGTATTTAAAAGCAAATTTAATACATCTTTAAAATCAAGTACTCACAAGGGTACATGTAAACAGGCATGTAGAAAATAGGTAGATGGTGTCGAGTGTCACAGGTAAGGTGTCCAGTCACATCGCGTTTGCGGAGCTACGCTCCTTCCTCAGGCCTCCGCAAACGCGTCGCCTATCTGTCTATCCCTGCACGGACCCGGAAGTGACCTCGTTCCCCGGATCACAAACAGTGCGTACCAGCGGCAGGATATAGCAAGCATCCAGCAGCGCAGCCTGTCATATGAAGTAGAACGCCACTACACGATGTGACTGGACACCTTACCTGGGACACCCGGCACCATCTACCTATTTTTTACATGCCTGTTTACATGTACCCTTGTGAGTACTTGATTTTAAAGATGTATTAAATTTGCTTTTAAATACTTCACTTAGAGTGGCGCCCTTGTTGTTCTTCTCCTTCAGTACCCAGAGGATTGCTTCGTCCTAATCTAGAGGGCTGCCTTCTACAGTTGCTTTCAATGGACTATAATTCAGTTCTGTTTGGACTTTAGCAGCTCAGAGTCTGTTTGTGTTGATTACCTATCATATTATTATAGTTCCATTTTTTATTATTTTCTATTCGTAGCTGTGTAATTACTCTTCAGCCATTTATCTTCTCTCAATTAAGAGTAATACGTTTTTTGGGGGGTTACAACTGTTTCTAATTGGTTGAACTCAGCGCTCACATCTACATGCTACATGCCAGTAGCTCGCATCTGGAAAAATGGATTAGAAGTATACTGTATAGTCAATTTTAAAGACTAAAAACGCAACTGTACACAGGATAGGGACTTTCAGAAAGAAGCCAATTTGCTGCGTGCTAGAGGTTATAGTAGAACATGCCTAAAAAAAGCATTTAATAGGAGTAAAAAATCTCAACAGACAGAGATTACTATACAAGCCTAGGCAAGAAAAATCATCCACATTGAACCGCATCATCACCAAATATAGCCGACAACACGCTAAAGTACGAAAGATCTATAACAAATTATGGTACTTATTGGTTGCTGATCAAAGAGTTTGTAAATTCATTAAACCTTATCCAGAGATCACTTAAAGAAGATCCCGCTCACTTAGAGACACTCTGGTTACTAGTCACCATAGGAGTACTAATATAACCAAAACAAAGTCTCCGAGTACTTACCCATGTGGCAAATGTAGCTTTTGTCCTTTTATCATGCAAGAAAGAGTATTGAGCTTCCCAACAATAACATTTGGACCCCCAAGCATAGAACCAAACTGTCAGTTGGTTCTGTATATTTTCATTGAAATGCTGCTGTGGAGTGTTTTATGTGGGTAAAATGAAGCGCCCACTGTTTTGGATGTACTCCTTATTCATTTTTGTTTTTATTATTTTCTATTTTATTGTTATTTTTCCATATCACTCTATACACCCCTTGGAGTCCCCCAGTGATCCTTTTTCATGTGTGCATTCTGGCTTCTGCTTGGTCGCTGTCTTTGGGCTTGGTGTCGCCGGCTGTATGACCCCCAAACAGGGAAGGGAATGTAGAGTGTTATATTTAGTGTATATTTTGTACTTAGGATAATCTACTGTCTATGCTGACTGTAAATTGACAAGTGTAATGCACATTCTTGGCCATATTAGGATTGTTTACGAAGCTCCCCCTTTATCATTATTTTTCATTATTTTTTACCTTTTCTCCCAATTTACATCTGCTTCACCTAAATTTTTTTTTGTCCTTGTCCATAGATTCCCTTACGGATGCCCAAGGGTGTGCACCAGGACTAGCAATCTGCCCTTATGGGTGGCGCTGTCCCGGTGCATGCCCGCCTTGAGGTACTCAGTCTCACGGCTTTCTGGTTTACATCTCTTTTGGACTGCAGGACAGGTAGCTGTTTGCCACTGTCTGCGCGGCGTGTATTGGCCTTGTCAGTCTGCGAACCGGACGTTGTCATCATTTCCGGTTCCCGTGCGTTAGTCCGTGGTGTGTGTACCTCCCCTTTCGTGTCCTTGGGGCGTCATTGCGGTGTGACCTCACACGCCGTTTTTTGGCGCCACGGGAGGGATATTTAAATCCCACATGGTGCAGATGCGTTTAAACTTACCTGGGAGCTCATGAATCATACGGATGTGGTTTAAGGTAATTATCACTTTTTGCAGTAGAACTGGTTGTATTTTTGCCTGGGACCTTGATGGATATTTGAATGATGAGGCCCTGTATATATATATATCTTTTCTGTTGTATAGATCTACCTCAGCCATCTTTCCCCTTTGGACATTTGGCTTTATGGTTTTCTGCCACCCCTATGCACCTTTCTGGCCCTGGCGTCTAGGGGAGACTGGAACAGTCCTAGACTAAGATACTTTGAGGTGAGAAATGTACTTATTTATTCTGAAACTATGAGGACAGGTTTGAAGCTTTTCTTATTGTAGAGTATCTGACAGGTGTTCACATGTCTCTCTAGACTCTGTAGATGGCGGTATTTGGTTTATATATAGTGGACATACCAACGCCTTCCTTGGCTCTCCCATCCGTATGAGCTCCCAGTATAGACATTATCACACTAAAAAAAAGTAATAGGATTGCGGTGAGTACAGTTCATTTATATATGGTTTATGGACTTGTGCTCTCTCCATCCTTAAAAGGATGCATTTTTTTACTTACTTTTTTATTTTATTTTGATGCATAATCTATTGCAGCTACTGCTGCACTTTCATCTTTTTGTCTAAACATAAAATCACATCCCCCTCTACGGTAAATCTGACATTTTGTGGACCGGTTTTGGATGCAGGCATTGGGACCATTTGGGATTTTCCCAACGGTGCTCACTCCAGGACTCATTATTGAGGTAAGGGGTTTGGGCTCCCTCAGGTTTTTTTTTTTTCCCTTGGGGTGCGGGTGGGGGTATTCCCCTTGCTTTGTGGACGATGTGGGCCATGCATGTGCAGTGTTATATTTTGTTAACTCTATTGTATTGCAATGTATTAATTTTTATGTCTCTTTTTCACACACTCAAGGTTGTGCACAGTTTGCCGTTTTTTACATTCGTTAATTGAATACCTTCGTCCTTTTCCTGAGGAAGCCATCTCGGCGACACATGAAATTCCAGGACATAGGAACAATTTATATGTGACTTCAGTTCTCTCATTTGGTCAGGGTTAGGCTAGGTGTGCATACCCAGGACTATGACTAACCATATTTTTATCTTGTGTTTTCTAAATAAATGATTTATATTTTTATACTATTCACTCGTCTTGCTTTGTATATGACGTACCTTTAAAGTCCCATGTTCTCAAAATTCCTTGCCTACTATTCATAGGGATGTTGGTACTTTTGTATGTTGTGTTTTCTCCTTGGTGCTGACCTCTCTCCCCATTTTCTGACAAGAAATGTAAGGGTGCAATCAGGGCGGCTAAGATAGAACATGAAAGGAGGAGAGTAAGAAATATCCTAATAAATATTTTAAATACAAAAATAGTAAGAAAGGGAGGTCAGATCATATTGGTCCCGTAAAGAATGATGAAGGGAATCTGGTTACTAAGGATGGAGAGATGGTGAAGGTTTTGAATTTATTCTTCTCCTCGGTCTTCACGAAGGAATCGGGGGGCTTCAGTAACCAAAACTGCAAAGTTTATCCTCAGGACACATCACAGAAAGCACCCTCATGGCTAACAGAGGACAGAATTAGAAATAGACTTGAAAAATTAAACATTAATAAGTCACCGGGACCAGATGGCTTGCACCCGAGGGTTCTTAAGGAACTCAGTCAAGTAATTGCCAGACCATTGTTCCTAATTTTTACGAACAGTCTGACTGTAATAGTACCAGATGATTGGAAAAAAGCCAATGTAGCACCAATATTTAAAAAGGGCCAAGGTACATTCCTGGGAATTACAGACCAGTTAGCCTAACATCAATTGTTTGCAAGCTCTTAGAGTGGATGATAAGGGACTATATACAAGAGTTTAGTAATTACATCTGTATCATTAGCAGTAATCAGCATGGATTCATGAAGAATCATTCTTGCCAAACCAATCTATTAACCTTCTATGAGGAGGTGAGCTGCCATCTAGATAAAGGAAGGCCCGTAGAGATAGGTGTATCTGGTTTTTGCAAAAGCATTAGATACAGTTCCCCATAAATGTTTACTGTACAAAATAAGGACAGTTGGCATGGACCATAGGGTGAGTACATGGATTAAAAAGTGGTTACAGAGGCCAGTTCAGAGGATAGTGATTAATGGGGAGTACTCAGAGTGGGCAGGGGTGGAAAGTGGAGTCCCCCGGGGTTCTGTCCTGGTACCAATCCTATATTATTCATAAATGACCTGGAGGATGGGATAAACAGCTCAATCTCTGTATTTGTGGACGATACTAAGCTAAGCAAGGAAATAACTTCTCCGCAGGATGTGGAAACCTTGCAAGAAGATCTGAACAAATTAATGGGGTGGGCAACTACATGGCAAATGAGGTTTAATGTGGGAAAAAGGAAAATAATGCATTTGGGTGGCAAAAATATGAATGCAATCTACTCACTGGGGGGGGAGAACCTCTGGGGGAATCTAGGATGGAAAAGGACCTGGGGGTCCTAGTAGATGACAGCCTCAGCAAGCTGCTGCAAGCAAAGCAAATAGAATATTGGCATGCATTAAAAAGGGGATTAACTCCAGAGATAAAACAATAATTCTCCCACTCTACAAGACTCTGGTCTGACCACACCTGGAGTTTGCTGTCCTGTTCTGTGCACCAGTCCTCAGGAAGGATGTGCTGGAAATGGAGTGAGTCCAGAGAAGGGCAATAAAACTAATAAAGGGTCTGGAGGACATTAGTTATGAGGAAAGGTTACGGGCACTGAACTTGTTTTCTCTGGAGAAGAGACGCTTGAGAGGGGATATGATTTCAATGTACAAATACTGTACTGGTGATCCCCACAATAGGGATAAAATGTTTTAGTGTAAGGGAATTTAATAAGACACATGGCCATTCACTTAAATTTGAAGAAAAGCAGTTTAACCTTAAACTGCATAGAGGATGTGGAATTCCCTTCCAAAAGCAGTGGTTTCAGTGGAGAGCATCGATAATTTCAAAAAACTATTAGATAAGCACCTGAACAACCACAACATACAGGGATATACAATGTAATACTGACATAAAATCACACACATAGGTTGGACTTGATGGACTTGTGTCTTTTTTCAACTTCGCCTACTATGTAATTATGTTGTCATATGTGAGACAATGGATACTAGATGCTAACACTAAGTTGAAACCCTTGTATACTGCCCTGACTACACTCTTCGAATGGACAAAAGAACTGGAGAATGTCTTCAATTAGTTGATGACCTGATTGAACAGTAGGTTTGCAGTTGTGCCACTCTTTCCATTTTCGGATGATGGATTGAACCGTGCTCTGTGATGTTCAACAACACTAATAAAGGGTCTGGAGGATATTAGTTATGAAGAAAGGTTGTGAGCACTGAACTTATTCTCTCTGGAAAAGAGACGCTTGAGAGGGGATATGATTTCAAATTTACAAAAACCATACTGGTGACCCCAAAATAGGGATAAAATTTTTGCGTAAGGGAGTTTAAAAAGACACGTGGCCACTCATTAAAATTAGAAGAAAAGAGGTTTAAACCTTAAACTGCATAGAGGGTTCTTTACTGTAATGCCCCGTACACACGATCAGACATTGATCGGACATTCCGACAACAAAATCCATGGATTTTTTCTGAGGGATGTTGGCTTTAAACTTGTCTTGCATACACACGGTCGCACAAAGTTGTCGGAATATCCGATCGCCAAGAACGCGGTGACGTACACCACGTACGACGAGACTAGAAAAGGGCAGTTCTGAACCAAGTGTGGCACCCTTTTGGGCTCCTTTTGCTAATCTCGTGTTAGTAAAAGTTTGGTGAGAGACAATTCGCGCTTTTTTAGACTCGTGGTTTTTAGATCGTTTTCTGCTGTTCAGTTTGTGCTTGTGGGTTTGTATCTGCTCTTCAATGCATGCAGTCAGTTCGTATTGGATCATTCTGTGCGATCTTGTCCGCTCGTTGCTGTTTTTCAGGTCGCTCTTTACAGGCCTTGCTGTTCTTCAGTTCATTCTGTTACTTCGTTCTGAGCAGCCGACCATTTTCTAGCCATGTTGCGTATACATACTCCTCGTAGAAATCGTGCTGTGCGGGGGCTTGGTGTTGGGGTGCTTACCTTGACACAAGTCCAGTCCATGAAGAGGGTGGGGGGGAGTTCATGGACCAAGAATTGGTTGCTTCAGCATGACCAGTTATGTCACATGCCTTTGCTCCATTAGATCCGTGAGAATAATCCTGATGATTTCAGGAACTTTCTCCGGATGACGGACCCCGTATTTCACCGTTTGTTGGCTTTGCTGACCCCCTATATCAGCAGACAGGATACCTGCATGAGGCAAGCCATCACTCCGGAGAAGAGGCTCGTCGCCACCCTGCAGTACTTGGCGACGGGGAGAAGCCTGCAGGACCTCAAGTTCGACAGGCGTCTCCCCCCAGGCTCTGGGGATCATTATCCCAGAGACCTGTTCTGCCATCATTCAGGTCCTGCAGAAGGATTATATGAAGGTAAGATTTTTATCCTTTAATATCACATTTTATTGTATATAATGTTTGTTAATATATTGTATTTCTTTCCTCATTCCCTAATGACAATGATTGTAATATGCTGTGAATGTCCCCTTTGTCCTCATGCATGCTGGATTTTTATGTAATTTTTTTTTTGTCCTTCATACATATTTGCCTTCACTTACCTCCCCAGCATGCTCTCCTGGCCCTATATTCACCTCATGTAGTCACTTAAAAGTGTATTGTGTCAGCGCCATAGTAGCGCTTTACCCTAAATACCCCCTAAAATGTGTAAAAATGTCATTTGGGCTTTTAATTCAGGCGGAGTGCCAGAGGTATTTTTTTTTTTTGGGTCCCCAAATCATTTGGAACCCTCCCTCCCCCCAACTGCTAAGTCAGCTGATACAAATTCTCTATCTATCCTCAATCATCTATCTGCTGACTTTGCCAAACCCATACACACTATACCAATCTCTTTTGTGGTCAGATGTATGGATGAATTCCCCAAAGCATGTAATGAAAGGGCCTGCCTGAATACTTTCAAATGATACTGTTTAAAGTTTTTGGATACTATTTTTATCTTGATAGGTAATAGCAGAATGTTCAAATGTGCTAAAATGTGTATTTATATCTTTGTATTATGACACTTCTTACCTGTCCAGTGGGCTGTCAATAGTGTAAGTAAGGAGGGGCTGGCCAAAGTAATACACATTTAGGCATTCATCTCTCAATGAAGTGGAGAGGGTTATCTGTCCAAAACATCTACCCCCCTAAAATGTTAGAAATGGCCCATGAGAAGAGGGGGGAGGGGCAATCTGATAGGTGGACCTTACACCTTGGTCTTTCAAAACTCCCTAAAATAAATGTAATACTGATGTTGGTCAAGAATGTTTGTGTCTAATCTGCTTTCCCTGTTAAGTGCAAAATGATTAATATTTTTTTCTTGTTTGACTCCACAGTTTCCTTCCAACCCACAGGAATGGCAGACTGTGGCCTCCCACTTTGCCCAGCGGTGGGACTTTCCTAACTGCGGAGGGGCAATTGATGGGAAAGACGTCCACATCGTCCCACCACCCAACTCGGGGTCATACTATTATAATTATAAGTGGTTCAATAGTATTGTGATGTTGGCAGTGGTGTCAGCTACTTACGAGATACTGTATGTGGACATGGGGAACAATGGCCGGATGTCCGATGGTGGAGTCATCGCCCAGGAGGAGTTCTACAGGCGTCTCCAGAATGGCAGCTTGGACTTGCCACATCCAGAAGACAATGTGGAAGGACCCCCATTCGTCTTCGTTGCTGATGAAGAGTTTGCGCTGGGGGATCATCTTATGCGGCCATTCCCGATGAGGACCCTCATCCCAGAGGGTTTTTAATTACTGGCTGGCCAGAGCCAGAAGAGTGGTGGAGAACACATTTGGAATCATGGCCAGACGGTTCCGCCTATTTCTTACACCCATACACATGGCGGAGTACAAACTGAATCATATCATCCTGGCGTGCTGTGTTCTACACAACTTTTTAAGGCAAAATTCTGCAAACTATGCTGCCTCAGTTGGGCCTGAAGCCGGAATTCATAATGAACCAACCCTGACGGCGCTTGAAAGTGGCTGTCCTGGCTTGCCCCCCCCCGAGTGCCCGTGAGGTCCGTCTTAGATACCTTGATTACTTTGCGGGTAGGGGGCCATCAATATGCCAGACAATGTCTTAAACATCTTTAAAATAAAAAAAAAATATTTTAACTACTAAAATCTTTGGTGACATTTACTGCTTGTGTTTCTTTTAACTGACCCTGACAGAAATGTGGCGAGTCCTGAAAATGGCGTGATTGTGTAACATTACAAAGCACTGTTGGGTGCTATTTACTAAAGGCAAAGACACTTTGCACTACAAGTGCACTTGAAACTGCACTTGTAGTGCAAAGTGAATTTTCCCTTAGGTAATAACCCCCATTGTCACAGAAAACACCAATTTGAGCGCAACAAAAGTTTTGGTGCGTTGAAACAATAATCCACACATTCTTGATTATCAATCTTTTTAATACCAGCACAATCACATGTGCATTTATAAAAGGTTTTTAAAACAAACCAACATGTTTGTTGTATAACAATTTTTAGGGTCACATTACTAAAAGTAGAAATGTCCATTTAAAAGGTAAAACAGGCATGTTTAAAACCAACAAGAAAGACAAATCTTGAACTTACAAAGTTCAACTTTTAAAGAAATTGAAGGCAATATCAGACATGAGTATTTCTAAACTGTGTTTGATATTGCGTTCAGATGGGGTGAAGTCACTCCCGGAAAAGCCAAATTTTGAAGATGCACACAAATTGACAAATGTCAACATGTGCTACCTGCCATCACGGGGGATCAAGGGACATGTTTTAGGGGGTCAACCCCTTCCTCCCAGCTACTTTATTATTGAGGAAGGGGTTGCACCCCCAAAACGCCTACATTGATCTCCCTTGATGGCAGCTAGCACATGTTGACACTCTGTGCATCTTCAAAATTTGGCTTTTCTCGAATATGTCAAAAAATGCTAGAAATTTTTAGATCCCAAAAAGCACAAAAAAAGGGAAGGGATTTGGAGGGGTTTTAAACTCTCTCTAAAACATCAATGATGTTCATTTTTTTTTTGAACATCATTGATGTTTTTCTGGATATTTTCCAAGTCCCTATTACACCCCATAATCTCCCCGATCAGGATCTGTGCACTTTCAGAGGTGAAATGACCTTGATCCACAACATCACGATCAACTAAAAAGATAGAAACAAAAACACACCATGTATTATAAATATGCCGCCATCCATCTCTTACCTGAGCCTGTGGTCGCAGACACTCACCTGTTGGTGACAATTTCCACCACGTCTCCTTCCTCCTCCTGTTGTCTTTGGTGGGTCTCCACTTCTTCCTGAGGTGGGGGGTCTGTTGTCTCCTCGGATGAGGGGTGTCCTCTGAGTCTTTTATCCCCCATGTAAAAAAAAAAAAATTTAAAAAAATATAGGTATATTTAAACACAGATATTTGATGGCAGAATTCGGAATATGAAACATTGCTTGGAAGTGGGGTACAATTGCCTGTTTGGTCAGAGTTCCAAGATGAAGAAATGTTTTTGTCCTTTGTGAAGCTTGAATACTTACCTGTTTTGTGCAAGCTTCACAGATGGAGACACCCCTATAGTACACACTGGAGCACCTGTGTGGGGCCCCCTAATAAAAAAGGGTGTTCTTGTGTCCCACACTAGTGCTCCAGTGTACAGATGTGTAAACAGCTGCTGAGTGTCCTCTCCTTACAGAATCTAGTTTGCATTACATTCTAGTTACAAACCCATCTACACAACCAAATTATTTTAAGAGAAGTAGGCCATAAAAAAAATGTATTCAAATGCATATGGCCAAAACAATGATGTTTTCTAAGCCGAACAAACAATGTTTCATACGAACGAATAATGTGTCCATGAACATGAAAGTTGCCATTTTAAACCGTACAACAGTTAAGAAAAGCACATGGAGCAGCACGAATGTAATGATAAAAAAAAAATAAATAATGAATAGGAACACAGCACAACTACTTACGTTTTTGCAGCACTCTCCTGATCCTTCTGTACTGCTCGTCAGGGGAGGGCTGGCAGCCTTAGGCCTGGGGGGCAAGTTCAGTCAATTGGCCCATTAAACCACAAATCAGGTCACCATCACCAGCGCCCTTCAATGTAGCCTCATCAGTGCCCATCAACTCAGCCTCGTCAGTGTCCATCAATGCAACCTCACTAGTGTCTATCAATGCAGCCTCACCAGTCCCCATCAGCTCAGCCTCGTCAGTGCCAATCAATGCAGCCTCACCATAGCCCATCAATGCAGTCTCTTCAGTGCATGGGGATTAGAGAGAGGAGAGCCGCTGGATTACACAGAGTGGAGATCTCCTGATTACCTGGTGCGGCTGCTGTCATACGAAGTCCTGCCTCCTGGACTGACTTCTATGATAGATGTCACCAGTGTGCTGTTTGATCATAGGACGTCCTTGGGTTCCCGGCGGTACACCGAGATACACATCACTGAGGAGCCAATGCACGTGCCCGGTGGCTGCGATGTCCACCGGGCACCCGCAATCGCTTAGGACAGAGCAGGAACGTGGATCTGTGTGTGTGTAAACACACAAATCCACGTACTGTCAGGGGAGAGGAGGCAGATCATGTGTTCCTAGTATATAGGAACACCGATCAGTCTCCACCCCTAGTCAGTCGCATCCCCCCCCTACAGTTAGAATCACTCCTTAGGTAACTAATTTAACCCCTTGATCGCCCCCAATGTTAACTCATTCCCTGCCAGTGACATTTATACAGAAATCAGTGCATTTTTATATCACTGATCGCTGTATAAATGCCACTGGTCCCAAAAGTGTGTCAAAAGTGTCCAATCTGTGCACTGCAATGTCAGTCCTTTTCAGTATATCAACCATCTCCAACATCTCCCCAAAGGACATATTTGATGCCTTAAATCATCTCCTTCTGGATCGTTTCTGGCTCCGGGCCCTCCTCCTCCTCCTCCTCCTCGTTGCTGTAATAAGCATGCACCTGCTGTGTCTCCATGTGCTCTTCCCCCACTGCGGCGAACGAGAAGGGATGGGGAATAGACAAGAAAGAACGTCAGGGGCGGGCGGAGTTTCACGCATGCGCAGTATATATAAAGCGTAGCACGCATGCATAGTACGTACGATCTGTGAGCGGAGGAAGGAGTATCGGAGGCGCCGATCGTGATAACGAAGGTAAGATCTAGATTTGAACCTATACTGCTTCTAGATTGAGGCCTATATTGTAACAAGATTAGGAGAATTTTGCATTACATTAGGGTTTGTCTTGTGTTGTGTCTTGCAGATAAAATGGATGGCTTCAATGACCACAACTTCCTCCCCCTGTTCATAGAAAAATACAGGAAGCTGCCCTGTCTGTGGCAGATCAAACACCTGCATTATAATCATAAACAAAAGAGGCAGACAGCGCTGGAGAAACTGCTGGAGTTGGTGAAGCCGGTGGTCCCCACGGCAACCATCCCCTATTTAAAAGCCAAAATTGGTGGCCTGAGGAGCACTTATCTTAGGGAGCGCAAGAAGGTCACAGATTCCCAGAGATCCGGAGCTGCAGCAGATGACATTTATGTCCCCAGACTGTGGTACTATGAGAGACTGCGATTTCTGTCAGACCAGACTGAAGTCAGGGAATCCCTCTCAACCCTTCCTTCCACTCTTCCTTCCACCCCAGCTGAGGCTTCCAATGTCCAACCTGGGACTTCCAGCCAGGAAGAAGTGGAGGAGCCCAGCTGGAGCCAGGTATAGCATTCTTCTACAGATTTCTGGGCAATAAATAATTGATGTTTACTAGATGTTATTATTGATCACTAATTGGTGATTTAATAAAGTGTTTGACATATCAATAGACAGTAGTGGGCAAAAATTGGGACAAGAATGAAAAATGCTGGGCTCAGAATGATAGTCTGTTATATTTGTTAACATTCAATTTGCAACAATCATGAGGTGAAAATTGTGTGTGATTGATGAATAAAAAACTAAAACCATTTCCCTTTTTCATACACAGGAAGACCTCAGCAAGGAGGAGGCTGTGGAATGTGGCAGCCAGGAGGAGGCGGGGGTTAGTGGCAGCCAGGAGGAGGAGGGGCTAAGTGGCAGCTAGAAGGCCGGGCCCAGTAGGAGCCTGACAGAATCACAGGTCCCTCCCCTCCGCCTTCCAAACAAAAGACCCAGGAAGGGGAGTCACGTGCAGGATTCACCACTCAGGCTGATTCAGGAGGCTTCTGCGTCCCTCAGAGCCACCTCCACTCCTGAAGAGGCCTTTGCCTGCATGGCTGCCATCAAACTGCAGGGCATGCAGGAGGGCCAACGCCTCCTGTGTGAGGACCTTATTAATAAAGCCTTAACCAAGGGGGTGAGGGGCAAAATCACACACAAAACCCACCTGAGTTGGATCATCCTCCTCCACCTGCCACAACTCCACCAGAGCCACAGCGTGGAAGGAAGACCAGAGAGTGATGGCCCTGGGTTCAGTCTGGTCTGGCAAAAGATGCAGTCTCTTGTATGACCACAGCCTGGGGACATACATGTCATCTGCTGCTTTCAGTATCTCTGGGACTTCTGGACCAGACTGCACTCCCTTACATATGGACTCCTCAGGCCACCAATTTTGCAGTAATATAAATGATGTGTGCCCTGGGGGCCAAAGGCTTCGCCACTTTCTGCTGTTTCTCCAGTTTTGCCTCCTTCTTTATTGGTTTCTGAGCCCTTAATAAAAGGAATTTGTTTCTTTTTTTTTTGTTTACAAAAGTTTATTTGGAAGACATAAAATAAAACAATTTCATAATATAACTAAGATTATACAGGTACGGTAAAAATTTTGTAGGATACAGAGAGTTGGGTTGCAATAATTGGTTTAACAGGATACAGTAGAGGTATTGTAGAAAGATGTATGGGATACATAAATCCAAACCAGTAAAACGGAGTGGGTTACAAAAGGTGATTTTTAGAGTTCAGAGAATATGATCATGGAAAATGAAGACGAAAAGATTCAATAGTATGGGAGATTACTTATAGAAAGGTAGGAAGGATGAGGAGTGAAGATCAGGTGGGGACCAGAATCTCCACTTCTCATTAAAAATGTGCATACTATCTGAGAGGGTATGATGTATTCTTTCCGAGAGTCTGAGTGTTTCCATTCTGGACTCAACCTGGGGCCATGGTAGGTTCTGTGTTTTCCAGTTAAAGGCTATCATCCATTGTATAGAGCTGATTAAAGAGTGGATTAGTCTGTTGCATGGAGGGGGAACATCCGGGACCGAAGCGTATAAAAAGGCATATTTGGGGGGATAGGGAGATTTTTTTCTTAAGGGGGTTTTCTAGTTTGCTGATTACCTTGTTCCATATCGGTTCCAGAAATTTACAGCCCCAGAAGATGTGGATATAGCTGCCCTCCAGGTGACAACCTCTAAAGCAGTCTGGGGAGGTTGAGGGGTAGAAGGAGTGTATCCTAGATGGGGTCATGTACCATCTGATGTGTAGTTTCATTGGGGATTCTCTAAATGCAGCAGCGCAATTACTTTTGCGGAGATTATCTATCATTTTAGACCACGAGTCTACTGGGAATGACCTGCCAATCTCTGTTTCCCATCTAATCATAGGGCCAGATTTTTCAGGTTGGAGGGAGTTATTGAGGTAATTATAAAGAAGGGATATCAATCCTTTAGAGGGGAATCTGGGGTACCCTAAAAATGAGGCTAATGGAGGGGTTGCAGAGGGGAGTTAAAAAATCATCATTAATTCTGTTCCATAGGTGAATAAATTGGGCTATTATAGTGTTTTTTTTGTTAAGAGTGTGATATAGTTTTGTATTAGACCATAAAATGCCTTTGATGTTCAAAGGAAGAATAGAGGTGGACTCGAAGATCAGCCAAGAGATATTTGCATCAGGGGAAGACCATTGAGCCATTTGTACTAATCTAGCTGCTAGGAAATAAAGCCAAAGGTTGGGAGGTCCCAGCCCACCTCTATTATGTGGTCTGTGCATAAGAATATAATTACATCTAGGTTTTTTGTTATTCCAAATAAATCTATTGATTTCGCGTTGAAGGGATTCCAGTCTTGTTTTGGGAACGTTAATGGGGAGGGCTCTGAAATAGTATAGTAGTTTTGGAAGGATAGTCATCTTGAAGGCACATATCCTTCCAAGGAAGGAAATATGGTAAGAGGACCAGATTTTTAACAGTGAGTTGATTTGTGAGAAAAGGGGGAGGTAGTTGCTTTTATATAAGAGGTTATGGGATGTTGTGATAATAACTCCCACATATTTAAAAGGAGTGTGAAGACCATAGGAAATTGAAGTTTTTCTTCAGAAGTGAGGTTAAGTTTTAAGGGCTATTAATAGGTAAAATGGAGCACTTGTTTGTATTGATAAAAAGACCAGAGAGTTTATGGAATGAGTGGAGTTCTGAGAGAAGATTGGGGATTGAGATTAGAGGGTCTGTTAGGAACAAAAGTGCATCGTCAGCATAAAGACTGAGTTTAAAGTGATATGGATCTTTCTGATAACCTTTAATATTCGAGTTATTTCTAATGGCGATTGCAAGGGGTTCAATGGCTAAGGCGAAGAGGAGGGGGGAAAGAGGACAGCCCTGTCTCGTTCCTCTGCTTAGGAGGGAAGAAGTCTGAGAGTTATTACCTGGAATTCAAATTCTGGTTTGGGGAAAGTGGTATAGAGCATTAAATCCATGTATGAATTTTTCTGATATGCCAAATTTAGGTAATAGCTGGTTTAAGTAGGACCAGTTAACACTGTCAAAGGCCTTGTGGATGTCAAAGCTGAGCAAATAGAGGGGGTGAGAGTGAAGGTTAGCATCTTGGACAATATTTGTAACTAGTCTAATGTTGTCAACTATTTGTCTGCCTGGGATAAAACCAGTTTGATCCGTATGGATCAGAGAGGTGATAACTGTGGCCAGTCTATTTGCCAGCAATCTGCCAAACAATTTAAGGTCGTTGTGAAGGACTGAAATGGGACGAAAGTTTTGGGGGTGGGAGTGGTCTTTTTGGGGTTTGGGTATTAATGATAGGTTAGCCAGTAGCAAATCTTCAGGGAAGTGACCCCCTGATAAGATATGATTGAACATTTTGGTGAGACTAGGAGTCAGTAAGGGGGCAATTTTTTATAGTATGATGTAGCAAAGCCATCTGGGCCTGGTGCAGTAGATGTTGAGGGATTTTATTATGTTGAGAATTTCAATGTCAGTGCAAGGGTCGTTTAACGAAGAGGATTGGAGTTGACTGAGCTTAGGGAGTTGTAGAGAATTTAACCAGTCTAGAATAGTGGGATGGGGATGTGTTTGGGGGCTAGAAAGGAGGTTTTTATAGAAAGAAGTGAAAATTGGGAGGACATCTTGGGGGTGTGTTACCATATTGCCTTTTTGGTCACGAAGTTTGTAAACATGCGGGGGTTTAGTATCATGATTTAGTTTTCTGGCAAACATTGTTGAGGAAGAGTTCCCATGTAGCAGAAATTTAGCTTTAGAGAATCTAAGAGATTTTTCTGTGTCTTCAGAAAGTAATGTGTTTAGGGCCTTACGTTTTATTTGAATGAGGTTTGATAATTCTGGAGTGATGTTGTTATTTAGTTTATTATATAGTTCATGGAGTTCTTTGGTAAGGCATTTAATTTCTGTCAGTTTGGATTTATTTTTAGCTGCGGCTATGTTGATTAAGTGACCTCTCAGAACTGCTTTGTGAGCAGCCCAAACCGAGGTTGGGAGGACCTCATCTGACGTGTTTGTGCAGAAATATTCCTCAATATGGGTATTAATTTGTTGGACAGTAGAGGGGTTTGAACTTAAAATGAAAATAAATCAGCGCGTGTATGTAAAACACCAAAGCAGCTGTACACCAGGGTCAAACAATCAAATCCCTTAGATCAAATAAATAAAAGAAGGTGCAGCGCTAAATCAATAAATTAAACCTTGCAGGGACAAGATACGAAGATAACAATATAGCATAACGTATAGTCCTTTTGTTGAAAAAAAATTAAAGCAATGATAATGTCCAAGTTATTCAGTGAGGTTCCACCAAACGTGACAGCATGCCAGTAAAAGTGAATGATGAGTGTGCCCTTCACCGATAAACTGGGTGGCCTCTCACCTGATGACCAGGACCCTTTAGTTACAGAGGGTCAGAAGAGCATTCCCATAAGGGTCAAAACAAATGAATGTCCATTTCCAGATATCAGGGATTCCGTCATAAACCACTGGGCTGTAGATCAGGATAACTCTCACATGGCATATGCAATATAAAAGGAACAATAGTGCTCTGTATGGTCCAACGTATTTATTATAAAAGATAAAACTTGCACTTACATATATGGCACTTCACAAGTACCAGGACGAAAGCAGTAGTAAAAGATGCAATACAGTAGAGGGGTTTGATAGGAGTGAATCATTGAGGCGCCAATTAAAGGGGGTGGGAGCCATGCCAATAAGAGGATAGGAGTACAGAAAATATAGTCTAATCTGGCAAAGCAGCTATGAGGGTGGGAATAGTGGGTATATGCTCTAATACCAATGTTGTGTGCCCTCCAAGAGTCAATTAGCTGCAGTTTACTGAGAGCGATTTATGGATTTACTAAAATCTTTGGAAGAGGGGGCCACCTTACTGCTATCGAGAGCTGGGTGAGCAGATAGATTAAAGTCACCTCCAATTATCAAATGAGGAGAGATATATTGTTCTAGTATGTTAAAGAATTTAGTGAAGAATGTTGTTTGGGCTTCGTTTGGGGCGTAAAGGGAAGCAATAGTGACATTTAGTCTATTTATACTGCCCTTTAGGATAATGAATCTACTGTCATCTGTATAAATAGAATGGGGTTCGAAAATAATGGAGTTTTTAATAAAAATAGCAACACCACATGATTTATTGGAGAAGGTAGTATAGTGGAATTGGTTGAATGATTTATCAAAATATTGTGGGTGGTTGGTTGGAGGTAGAGAAGTGGGTCTCTTGCATTAGAATTATGTCGGCACCCAGTCTTCTATACTGTTTGAAAGCTTTTTTACGTTTATTGGGAGAGTTGAGGCCTTGGACATTATGGCAAAATACTTTAAGTCCCATTTTTATTAGGGGTGATAATTCTAATTGTATAGAAGAGGATCAACACGAACCAAAATAGAGGACACAGTAAATATGGAATGACATTGAAATAATAGACTGTGCATACATTTATCAATTGATGAGAGAACAATACCGCTGTATCAATATTTAAATTAAGGGAATGAGTCCTGTAAAGAATAAAAGATAACCATATAGATATACCCAAGGTAGGATAACCTCAACTAAGAAGTCTTCCGAAGAGTACATTGTTTGCATAAATTGCCATAAGGGCTAATATAACAATAACTGAAATAACAAAAAAAAGGGAACTGAAGGACCGTAAGTCACTCAGCCTAGTAATTTCTACAATAGGACTTAGTAGTCCAATTTCTGCCAGCGGGGAGTGTCGCCCCCCCTCCAGGAGAAGGTAGGGCCGCAGGCCCCTCAGGCAGAATGGGGGGTCAAACCAGCGACGGCGGATGGGCCAGGCAATTTGAAAAGTAGGTAATTAACTTGGGGGGGAAAAAAAAAAAAAAAAAAAGGATTTGTGCATGGTCAGAACACAATAGGGTTAACTTTAACATACCACCAAATAGTAGATCACCTCGTTAATTTTTTGAGGTTAACACTTTTATATCAGGTTTTGAGAAAAAAAAAAAAAAAAAAAGAAAAAATGTTAGGAACCAAAGGAGCAAGCTTATGTATAGTACACAATATGACAAATTTGCAGAATCTCACATTACTCTGGCGTGTAGATATCGGTCAGAAGGTTCCACTGCAGTATGATATAACATCTTTGGTGTCTACTCATATGGGAGGAGGATGATTGTGAGATCTGAAAATTTAGTAGAAAAAAAACCTGTATAGGAGAAGAATCAAAAAATGAAGAACCATCAAAATATAAAAGAAAAAAGAAAAAGGGAACAAGGGAACTTCCCTTCTCAACACCCCCCCCCCCCCCTTTTACTATATCCCCTTTCATTCCCATTCCTTCCAAAGGCAGAGTCAGTGAAAAAAAAAATAAAAAAAAATAAAGTTAGTATGGGAAGGAGATTGGGTAAATGTTCTGATCCAAGCTTCCGAGCCGGGGTTGATTGTAGCGTCAAGGGGATTTACATAAGGGTTGAAAGTTTCATCAGCTCTGGGGTGTTAGGTAGGGAAGAGCTGTATAAACTGAATTTTGGTTGTCAACCAATGAAAGGGGTAGCGAAAAACTCGCTCAACTAATTAATGATCAGATGACACGATCTTGAGGGGAGTGTTGTTGCCATCTTCTTAGTTCTCTCGGATTGCGTCTGGTGGAGGGTGTGGACCATATAGGCAAAGATCTAGGGGTTGCAGGGAGACGTTGTGATGGTTGTGGATCCAACAGTCCCAGTTTAATGAGCAGATCTTTTCCTTTGATGACATTATAAATAGTGTAGGTATTGCCATTATGTGTTAATGACAATTTGAACGGGAAACCCCATCTACCGTATATACTTGAGTATAAGTCGTTCCGAGTATAAGTCGAGGCCCCTAATTTACCACAAAAAACTGAGAAAAAAAAAAAAAAACTTATTGACCCGAGTATAAGACGAGGGTGAGAAATGCAGAGGGTCAATAATGCCCATCTGCAGCCTACCTGTACCCTGTACATGTGTCCTGTACATGTGGGTCCTGTGTCCTGTGTGCATGTGCAGCCTACCTGTGTAGCCTCCCTGTGGCGATCTCCTTCCTCCCTGTGGCGATCTCCATCCTCAGACGGCGGCCGGCGTGTGATGATACTGTTCGGCGGCCATTCCACAGTTCAAAAGCCGCGCCTCCTCCTCGTCTGTGATAGGCTGACCGCTGACTGCCTATCACGGACATTCTCTCATTCTCATACCACGGACGAGGATGAGAGAATGTCCGTGATAGGCTGTACACTGACAGCTGTTCAGCCTATCACAGAAGAGCAGGAGGCGCGGCTTTTGAAAGCTGGAATAGCCTCCGAGCATTATCATCACATGCTGGCCGCCGTCTGCCTGCATGACAAGCTGATCATGCAGACAGACGGCGGTGACTCGAGTATAAGTCGAAGGGAAACTTTCAGCCCAAAAAAAAAAGGGCTGAAAAATTTGACTTATACTCGAGTATATACGGTATATTTGATTCTGGCTGTTTGGAGGACATTTGTAA